>CM038726.1:19994840-20177340 GCA_021613375.1 Megaleporinus macrocephalus
TATTTCTCTCCTAGGTTCTCCTCATCGACTATCTTCAGAGTTATCTGGAGCAGTGTTAGAGTTAGCTTCAGCTTATCGGATGGAGCAGTTATTCCTTATAGACGGCCTAAATGACCAGTGGCTAAAATATTTCCCAGGTTCGATTTATGTAAACATTGTTTTGAGATTGTTTCTATCCAACATTCATCTCTTGTCGCCAACGGTCAAATATGTGCCCGCACTGAACATCTTGTACAGCCAGTTAATTTTTAAAAAACGAATGAATAATGTTTACATACATTTTTCTTTATGCTACCAAACTTTCACGCCAGCGTTAAGTGCTGCAGATGCTAAAGAGTGGCCTGAGCTAAGAGTTTGACGGTTGTAGTGAAAGTAACCCAGGGAAGAGGGACTGTCTAACTATACTGTAGGTAAGGCAGTACGGTGTACCTCTACAACAGATGCACTTTAGAACTCTATATATACTTAAAAGTCTTAATATGGCACGTACTTATGTAACAAAAACTATACTTCTACACATACTTCTCTGTTCTGAGACTGCCACCCACGCAGCGCTAGGAGTGCTACACCCTAATGATGATCTCTAGAGGAAGACAACTGTTTGTGTGGCATTGACAAATCGTCGCTTTGCTGTTCTGAAGGAAGCGGAGTTGAAAAAGCAGATGAAGGGAGAAGCAAGCTGTCCTGGTGCAGAACTCTGCTGAGTTACATGACATTGAGGAGTCCTTCATGTGCTATAACACAGTCATGGTAATACAATACGGCTCTAGGGGGCAAACAACAGGGAATACAGCATGGAAAGGAAACCTTCTAATGGAATTCTACTGCAGGCCATGCTGAAGCACTGTCTTTAAAGAGCTGGCAAAAACAAAAACATATATTTCCATACAATGTGCATGCAGGTCACATGATACACATCAACATCTTAGTTCCACTTTTCATATTATTTATTCCAGTGTCTGCAATGTACAGCCATTGACAAACGAACACACCTGACTGAATGTATGTTGTTCGTAATATTTAAATATTTTGATCTAAAGAATGTAATGCTTGAAATTTATTTAAGGCTGTTTTCATA
Organism: Megaleporinus macrocephalus; assembly: GCA_021613375.1. Classification (NCBI taxonomy): domain Eukaryota; kingdom Metazoa; phylum Chordata; class Actinopteri; order Characiformes; family Anostomidae; genus Megaleporinus; species Megaleporinus macrocephalus. The sequence continues at coordinate 19,995,919 of CM038726.1, forward strand.
TCCAAGCTTATTTCTAAACCCTGGACTGCTTGCTTTCTGACTTTAGAGCGTTAGCTCAAGTGTGAAAGCTGTTTTCCAGTACAGGAGCAGTCCAGTGAACCGATCTTTGGTTCTGCTGACCAGTGGTCTGGGATATTCACTTCTAGCTAATTCTGGTATGTAGCGTGTAGCAGCAATCAGCACCCGGCGTTGCGAGTGGAGCGTCAGGAAAAGAACTGATATGGACAGAAACAGCTGTTTGTATTCATGGAAAATATTAAAAAGCAGCAGGAGGTTAGTTTATACCATTTTGCAAACGTATGGACCGTTTGTAGTTACACTGTTACGCTGTGGTTATATCCTATACGTACACATTACATAACAGTTGGTGCCATAATCATGAGTAACACCCTTCTTAGATATCAGCACGCTAATCATTCAGCACGTATGTGTTACTGAGATGCCGGGAGTGAAACGAGGCAATTAGTCATGAACTGGGCCGACAGAGAGATGAATCAGCCCGCGGCAAAGCACAGATCTGTACACAACACTAAACAAAGAACTCGAATGAATGGGCTTTCACCTCTGTGGCGTATTCAGTTTCAGTCGTAGTCCAACACCTGAACACTCAGTAACAAGAGAATGAAAACATAAAACGACAACACAATTATGCTCAGCACGCTGACAGGCCTCTTATGTTTCAGTACACTACTGCGAGAGGAGCTTCACAGGCCAGACAGTTACGTAACAGAACCATCAGCCATGAATGAAACAACGGATATATATATATATATATATATATATATAAATGCAGAGGAAGATGTAATGTATTATATGTACTTCGTTATATGGCACGTACTACAGTACACCATGTCCAACTTCTCCTAGAGGACAAATACCATTACACCCAATAATATGTAACATAATGATAATCCCTTAGTTATTCCAGTCATAATAAAAAAAGACATAAGAAAATAGTGTGTGTGTATATATATATATATATATATATATATATATATATATATATACAAATTATACAAAAGTTTAGGCTCATTATTAAACCTCATAATAAAATAAAATAATAATATTCTTTATATATATATAAAGAATAAAATAGCATATATATATATATATATATAAATAAAATAGTATATAGTATATATATCTACACAATATGTTTTAATGGTGTACACACAAGTAACTTGCATGCTAATTGTGCTAACTGCACTCCTTGCTAGAGAAGCACTGCTACGTGCTTTACATCTAGGAAAAAGCTTTTTTAGGTCATTACAGAGGAAATCGGCTGTAACTGCAGGTGGCAAACCATGAAGTATGAAGTATTAGGACAGTCCAGTTTTTTTATTTTATTTAATGGCTATTAATAAAGAAGCAGCTGTATATATACTGCCATACAGCAAAGACCAGGAAGCCTGCAGCAAATGAATGCTGTTTGTTAGAAATATCACGTTTGACTGTTTTAGTAACTGAAATAAAATTATCCTGGCAAAAAAGTCAATTCAATCCAGGGTACTGGAAAGGATGGGGGAAAACAAATGCTTCTACTAGTTTTGCTAATTTTGCTTGGGTCAAATTCATTTAGGTGAACACAATGATGATCTACTGATTCACAAAATTAACCTAACGCTGAAGATAATGTTTGCTGTTCCTTCACAACTCGCATCAGCCCGACTGCCTTATTTTTCCCACCCCAGCAAAGAAGGTAGTAAAGGAAAGGTCTGGTGTGACTGTAGCTTTAGGGAACTCAAAATGCCATTGACTGAATGCACAACATTAATAATCACAATATTGATCATTAGCGATCACAGCACAGTGTTAAACTGACACTTAAACCCTTAAACTGGTCTCTAATATACACCGGGTCGTTTTCACACAGCGAGGGATCTTATTGTGTAACTCTATCCTGGTGCTGACTGGTGCGTGTATATGCGCGATGCTCTTATTGATGGAAAAAAGAAACGAAACCGGTGTCAGTCAGGACAAAACACACAGTCTGGCAGCTAGAGCTGCAGATCAATGGCTGATCATTGGTGGGGGCCCCTCAGTAATCCCATTTGATTAACGCTATTGACTGCTTAGAAAGCTTTTAGCCAGTGCTGTGCTAAATGGAAGGCAATTTGACCCAAAGCCAATCAAGAGAACATGGTCCGGCAGACAGCTACTGCATGCTGTCTATTACCTAACACGGGCAAGCTGACACACAGAACTTTCCATCTAGCTGGGGCTGAGGCAGATCCATAGCAAGTACGGTATGAAGTCAGCCATGACATGGACAGATCGGTGCGTCACCATAATCTTCAGGCCAGAGCTCACAAATCCAACCAACATCAACAGACAGCTGCCCCAGCCAAACGTAAGTTCGATGGTAGCCGGGTTTGAAACTGTTTCATTTGAGAGACAGTAATACATTTGGAGTTCATTTTTTGGTGTCTAACAAATTCAAATGCACATTCATTTATTAGTTGCATATTAATTTTAACATAAACTAAATTACATGGTGATCTGTAATTTTTAAACAGCTGCCGAATTCACCATAAAATAAGCCCATCACTAGCACTTGGTGCGACTAGTACACGTCGATGAAATAGATTCTGAAATTATGTTGATTAGCATAACAAGCGTTGATGTGTTGCAAAGATGGACGCGTCTAATAAAAGAATGGATTAATCTTAAGTTGTGGGAGTGTTTCACACAGAAACACAACAATGTGGTGCTCTGTCAGCTCTGTACAGTGGAGATGATCACAACAGTACAACTGCTATACAAGAGACCTTAAAGCACAAACATCCCGTAGAGCTTCATCAACACAGCAGCAGGACAGCACCTGTTCACTTGTGTGTTATTTTAAGATTATTAACTCGTGTAACATGTTTCTCTCAGTAGTGTCACTTGAAAAGACGCATTGCTAACCGTTTCTTAATCGTCCAGTGTGGAACCTAAGACTGTTCTAGATACCGCGTGAGCTTTAAAACAGCAGCAGCTTCTCAAATGACTCTGCCAAAATATATAGTCCACAAACTGTCCGCTTTCTTTGTCTGTAAGGCGTGTAGGCTACGTGTCATTTGTGCCTCTAAAAGTCGAGTCAGAGCGTCTTCTAGTCTTTTTAACCATTTATAGATCATCTGCGTTTAAGTGACCCTTAAATACAGTAAGTCTAGAATGGCCATGCATTTTCCTCGTGCTTCTGAACCCCCTGCACCCCACCTCCCTCATACCTTTGTTTAGCTCTTTTCTTACAGATAACCACAGGCGTCAAGTAATGAAGTACAAATACTTTGTTACTTTACTTTAAGTAGAAGTTTTGATTATTTAAACTTTACTGGAGTAATTATTATTCAGCTGACTTTTAACTTCTACTCCTTACATTTTAAAACTAGCCTCGTTACTCTCGTTACCTCTAGTTACTCCTATTTCATTCCAGCTTGTTTTCATTCATGTACATTTACATTCCAGTAAAGATTACTGATAACATGCCTTTGAAGTTTAACTGCACCATTACAATACTTATAGACAACCAGTCATCATATCTTCTGCTCCATGAAACACATGTTAATGTTCAGTAGTAACAGATATGCTTCTTTAATATATTTACATTGTATTAAAATTCATTAGTTTTCAGTGGGTATATATGCGGCTGAAACAGGAAGCTTAGAACATCCCAAATTTATCAACATTAACATTTTAATATTTCATTATGGCTTTCAAAAGAATGATTTTCTGGGGAGGTGGGCTAGTGGACTATAGACCCCTGAGGTGCAGCCTAAGCTTTTGTTCTTAATAGCATTTTTTTCCCAAAATTACTTTTACTTTATACTTTAAGTAGTTTTTAAAGCAGTACTTTTACACTTTTACTGGAGTAAAAAGCTTGAGTTGATACTTTAACTTCTACAGAAGTATTTTAAACCCTAGTATCTATACTTCTGCCTGAGTAATGACTGTGAATACTTTTGACACCTTTGCAGATGGCGTGCCATACAGTGTCAGGACTTCTGTCAGGCATCTGTTTGATATCACATTTGAAGCAGTTTGGAGTGTAGGACGGTTTGGCCAGACAGATGGAGGGTATGAAGCTAATTTGTGCAGAGTAAGCTCCCTTTCCTTAATAGCGAAATTATCCATGTAGGTTTAATACAAAGCTGATGAACCCAACTTTAAAAACAAGCCCATCCTGACTGACTGGCTACACGTGGCTAAAGAAGAAATGTAAGTGTTTGTGAATGTTTTGATTAAAGTATCATTTCAGTGTTGAATTTGAAGATAAAAATACTAAAGAGACCTCGTCCAGAAGTGACCGCCACATCTCAACTCACCAGGACGCGGTCTCCCACTCTCAGGTCCTTCTCTCCTCCTTTCTTCACCGAGCCACTGTCGGACATGTTGGATCCGGATTCGTTGCCGGTCTTCACGGCACTGTTCAGCATGCCCTCCCGCAGGGGCATCACCACGCGCTGGGCAGCCGCCCCTGTCCCGGCGCCCGCCTGTGTCTGCGAGTTCTGAGTGGCGGAGGAGTCGCCCGACTGGCCATCGGTTCCGTCGCCGACAGGCTGGCGGGTGAGCTTGGAGGGCCGGGTGAAGATGCCCTGCAGGGGCTGGCATTCAAAGTAGCGCACGCCGCCCACTGAGCCGTCGTTCTTGCCCACTGGCTCGTTGAGGACCACACCGGCCCACTGACCCGGAGCGAACTGGGTCTCCCCCAGGTAGGCTATGCAGCCGGGCTTCACGCCGTTCACCCACACGCGCTCGCCGACCACAAAGTCACCCACCACCTCGTCACCCACCTCCGAGGCTTTAGAGCTGGACTTGTCCGAGGCGTTGCTGCTCGGGGTCGGGGTGGTCTGTTTGTGCTGGACATCTGTAAAAGAAAGAGGGGCTTTATCAGATTTCAGGTTAGCAGGGACCAAGTCTTGATTTGTAAGGTCAGACTGGCATTCGCTGATACAGATATTTAAATCAAGTTTAAACCTAATTTGAATTAAAACAATACAAAGCAAAACTGTGATCTTCATGTATTATGTGTGTTTATACTTGTACACAGGTTTTGCACACATGCATTACCTGCACCTGCTGACTGTGCAAGGCTGTGTAAGTACTGATTGCAGCAGAGGAAGCACGCAGGCAAAGATTTACAGCGTCATATACCCGGACAGTGATGCGTGGAAGCACCTAATCATGCTGATAAGAAACCGATGGATAAAAATTTCCATGCTGTAGAGCCCCCATCTCAGCCAATAGGGCCAGACGGCTGTGAGCTTTAAAGTCAGTTCATAAATATTTTATTATAGTTTTTAAGCTGACTCACAAAGAACCATCCATAGAATGATTCATCAGTTTAATCAGTTTAATCAGTTTAATCATACGTGGTTGTTTCTAATTTAGAGTAAGGGATTGTAACATTTTCATTGATGTTTATACTGATTGCTTCTAAACAAAGTAATACAAGCACTACTGGAACAGATTTGTTTGGGTTTTAGAGAGAAACACTAAAGCTAAGTACCAAGAAATTATTAGTTTTTCCAGGGAAGAGAAATAAAAATAAAATGAATAAACAAATACTCTCACTGATATACAGTGGAGCCTAAAAACATGAAATTTATTCTATTTTACACGATTTTCTACTTTAAACTGAACTATTTAAAAATGTTTTAGAACTTCTCGATGTTTGCTTAGTCGCTCTCTTTTGCTTTACAGTTTGTGGAACAGTTTGTTAGTCTCAACACATCAGTCGCTGGTAGGAATAATTTCAATTTCAAGTTTATTTTATTTGTATAGCACTTTTTACAACCACGTTGTCACAAAACAGCTTTGCAGACGTTTGAAAACAGACAGTTACAACATATATATCCCCCAGTGAGCAAACCAGAGGCGACAGTGGCAAGACTCCCTCAGACTGGAGGAAGAAACCTTGGGAGGAACCAAGAGTCACAGGGGAGACCCGTCCTCCTCTGGTCAAACAGTGTTTACAGTTTAATAAACTAAAAATCAAAGAAAAGCTGAGAGAACCTCTGTTTGACGTCTGGATGGCAAAGCTTTAGAAACTGTACAGGTATAGGTAGTCTCTGACTGAGGCAGTCTTTGACTGAGTCTTTAGGAAACTTGAAACTTGAGAATTGAAATAGTCCCATCCTATCTCAATGCCTAAGACAAACAAGTAATCAGACCTCAGCTACAAAGACCTCCACATCCTTTCATTACACTTGAATAGAGGCCTAGAAGTAGTGCAGAATTTTAAAATATATTCATTTCCGTCTCAAACTATTTTGTTCTATTGTTGTTCATTTCCACTGTATATATATTTTTAACTTTCTTAGTTTTGGCTAGTTGCATGGTGACAGTTGCATGCCACCACATTTTTACACTTCCATTTAGAAACTTCTATTTTCAAAAGGAGTGAAACACTGCTGAACATTTCCATGCACCAGTGTTTGCTGTCCATCACCACATTGTTCTCAATTGCAAGAGGTTGGCAGTTCTTGTAAATACAAGTTCTTGTAAACACAGCCTAACTTCATCTTAACATCAGACAATACACAAGATATAATACAGGAAACCAGCACATTACCAACAACACACCTTGTAGACATTAAGTAATTTCCACTCACTGAGTAACATGACAACGCTACAAGTATAGTTGATATTTTCCTGTGAAGTAATTTGAGGGAGCACAAGATTTAAAAAGCAACGATCGTCCAAAACAAAATCCAAAATCTTTTATCCCCTGTTTTCTCATATTCACACAGAAACTTCTGCCAAATCCATTTTTTCACAAATCTCATTCACCGCACGGCAACAAAGTGTTGGCTTGTACTATTTACACCACATCATAGCGGTCTTCATGTCAGGCTGAACAATACCCTAATTTCTCAGAATCTGGGTCAGTGGGATTTTGCCGTGGCACACATGATCAACCTCAGTGCCTCCGCAGTGCAGCCTCCGACACGTGCAGCTGTGTACTACGGCCGACTCCGTACCGGCAGATGCAGCCACGGTACGGGAGCATCGCAGACCAATTAGCGCGTGGTCTGCTGGGCCCGGAGATGCGTGTATGTGCGCTGCGGTGTAAGTGCCAGGATGTTCCCTGGTCCGAGGGGGAGGGGAATAATAACTGCTTTTGTGTCCCAATTGCTCCCATATGCTGCTAGTCTGACAGGCCCAGTGGTTTATGGAGTCGGATATAAACAAATACACTGGCTGCTTCGTCCAGGCACGGAAATAAATCAAGAGTCATGATTAGGGGTATGTGGAGATAATCAAAGCCAGGTGTCAGCACTCAGATACTGGGATCACTATCAATTATGTATGTGTCAGGGAGAAAATCTACAACCAGTGAATATAAAAGGGTAATCAGTCATGTAGGCTTCAAACTGAAGAGCAGATCAGTTATGATGTGGGCGATTCCATCATATGTTTGCGGGATTGGGATTAATGACATCACAATTCACTTCTCATAGACATCATGAGTACTTCTTAGGGATGTAACGATACACTCACTATGCAGCGCCATTCACCATGCTGGCCTCACGATACGATTTTCTCACGATTTTTTTTTAAGACTATTAAATCATTATTAAGTGAAATAAACCAAGTAGTAGTTCTAGTTGTTGTAGTTTGAGAGGCTGTTCGTAGTGAGCGGACAGTCACAAAACCATCAGCCAATAGTGTTCGGCCCATGTCCCGCACCCAAACTGTCAAACCCGATAATCACAAGAGTACAAGTGCTATGCACGAGCACTTGAAGCACTAACATCCCACTGTTTTTATCTTGGCATTTAAATTTAGGATTTTTAACACATGTAACGTTTCTTTCAGTAGTGTCACTTTTAGGGTTAGGGTTTTTTTGGGATTTTTTTCAACCTGTCATGTCTGGCAATTTTCGCAATCGCAATGGTAATCTGAATGCACTGATGTACCAAACATATTTGCTTTTACAAGAACAGCTCTATAGGTTCCTATATCCTGCTCTTGTTGATGTTTTTATCTTTATTTAATTTATTTATTTTATTCAGCCAGACCTGACAGGCAATACAAGAGAGGGAAAAGAGGAGAGAGTGAAAAACAAAAGAAGAAAGAAGAAGAGAAGGGAAAAAAATAAATAAAATAAATAAATATATACACACACACACACACACACACATATATATATATATATATATATACATACACACGCACCCATATATATATACATATACACACATACACATACATATAACAAAAAAATTACAAATATAAAGGGTTCGGGTTTTAGCGTCTTTTAGTTTTTAGTAGATATGGAAGGATCGATTGGCTATGTATCGGTATCGGACGATTTTGAATCAAAATATGTGATCGGACGATATTTCTCCAATTTAGAGCCGATCCCGAGAGCCGATCGATGGTGTTAAACAAATGAGCCTAATTTCTGTATTTCCAGCTAGTGTTTCATCCAGGAAGAGGAGAACCCCCTCCCTGCAATTCCTCTCTGAACCACTAGGTGGAAATACACACCCTTTCTTTTTCCACAGACTGACTAAAGCAGCGACGTCGCAGAAAAACAAATGCGCTGAAAGTAAACAAGTCCGTCTGGCAGTGTTTTACCGTATGTGATGCAGACTCATCCAGGACGTTTTTAAATTAGTAAAATCAGAGTGTCTCGTTGAGGAACCAAGATAAAGACATTTAACTCTACTAACCTGATACGACACTGCACACAGCTGAATACAGTGAGTATCAGCAAACAGCAGAGCTAGCACGCACAGCTAGCACAAAACTAATAACCCAAAACAGATAATAACCAGTACAGACCAGATCTGACCAGTACGAACAGAACAGCAGCAACAATTCAACATCTACATTTAATGATTACAGATTGTCGTTTAAAATAACCAGAGTCTGTGTTAATGACTGCAGTTTTTACTGAATTTATTCAATTAGCTATTTTTTGTTTTAAATTAAGGATCTAAATTAAATGATTGCAGTGTTGGGGATATTTGTTTGATTTACTTTGTTTATTTACTGTTAATTTTGTTAAAAATATGATGCTGTTTCACATGAGCTCGTTAAAAATGGTAATACACCAGTTTAGACCATGTTTCATGACTTGTTTGTGCTAAAATAACTATATGTAGCCCTGCCCTGGCGTATAGCCCTGCCCTCTATCGGTATCGGCTATCGGCCGATCACACTGAAATGGGAATCAGCCTCAAAAACGCTGATCGGTCCATCTCTAGTTTTTAGCATCTTTTAGTTTTTAACCATTTATAGATCACGTGCGTTTAAGATACCCTTTAATACATTAAGTCTAGAATGGCTACGTGTTTTCCTCGTGCCTCCCCAATATATATCGATCAGCTCACAATTAACTCGCCATGCCTGCTTTGGGGCCTACACAGCAACTAATTTGTATTTTTTGCATCATTTTATGTAGCCTATGAAATGCCAGGCTGTACACCCAATATTTTAAATCATGACAAGCAACATTCACACCACCGACTGAGACAAAAAGAACCTCCTTCTTCCCTAATTAACTCTCACTGGTACTCACACATCAACGTTTGGATGCGCTTTCCCAATCGTCATTGAATACTGAGCGGCAGGGTGCTAACTGCATTAGCTCGACTGCCATTCCCTAGTAGCCGACAGACGGGTCATGCTGCGAGCTTTGGACTGCATTCACACTGTTATTGAGGTCAACAGTTTACGGTGCGGTGCGGCAGATGTGCAACCCAGAGCGTCCAGAGAGAAATGAATAGGAGAAAAGGACACAGCCAGAGAAAGCAGGTAGCGAGGGGGAACTGAAGCAGCAGATGTCATCGAAACACGACTCCTACAGCGCGGGAGCTTCAGCCAGTGGCTTTGTGGGGGAAAACAATTGCTTATACAGCAAATGTCACTTGAGCTGCAGGACAAATCAGATGCTGACTCTCTGCCAAACAGCAAGGAACTGAACGGAGGGGTCTGCACCACTCCTTCCTCTGTTTCTCACTCTCCCTGTTTCTCATTGGCCATCACTACAATGTGTAAAGTCAAATCTCTATATAAGGCAAGGCAAGTTTATTTGTATAGCACCTTTTCTACACAGTGGCAAATCAAAATGCTTTACATAAATAAAGAAATAAGAAACAAAGCATTAAAATAAAAGAAATATACAAATATTTTAAAGAAAGAGAATTAAACATAAAATGAAGAGCTGTTCTGAAAGAGATGTAGAACTAACTGTTCAGTAGGAGTTTGAAACTGAGCTGAAAGTCTGCTCAAACAGGAATGTTTTCAGTCTGGATTTAAAGGTGTCCAGTGTTGGGGCTCTTCTAACACTCTCACTCAACTGATTCCATTTAACAGCAGCACAGCAACTAAACACTGCTTCCACATGTTTAATCTTTATCTTAGGAAGGACTAACTGACTACTTCCTAACGATCTAAGAGTTCTGTTCGGCTCATATCGCTGTACTAGATCACATAGATAAGCTGGTCTTATACCATTTAGACATTTATAGAGCAGTAACAGGACCTAGAAGTCTATTCTGTAGCATACTGGTATCCAGTGCAAGGATTTAAGAATGGGGTTATAATTAGGGCTGGGTATCGCCACTGATTTCCCGGATCGATTCGATCCCGATTCACAAGGTCCCAATTCGATTCGATTTCTGATTTGATTCGATTCAATTCAATATCAATTCATTTAGGGATATTTCATTTACAATAATATGTTTTGTTTGAATATAAAAAGAGATTTTCAGAGAACTAATGTGGTAAATGTACAAGGAACACTCTACAGTTACTAAAAACATTAGTGTTTATATGTTTATATTCACCGTATTTCACCACACACACTTTCAAGCATGTGTTTGTTCCGCCTTTGTGTTAGAACTTCCGCTCAGCTAACCAAAATGAATACAGTTACATGGGAGGAGAGCAGCGAGACAATAAGAATTTTGAATGGGACAACAATGTCTCATCCAAGGTTAATAACACAGTGGGTGGATTATATGAGAAGGTGGTCTGAGGTTACTTACGGCGACGTTTTTAATTATTTTGTACTCTCGGAAGGTGTAGACGGTTCGTGAAAAACTATACAAGTACTGAAGCGTATCAGTACCTGCACAGTGAGAAGATGGGCGTGTCCTCTTACACACAGACAGTGAGTTTATATTTCTGAAAGCCGGTTAAACCCAAGTCAATCCAGCTGCCCGAGTCACTCTGCGTGGGTGTTAGTTACAGCCCAGATAGCCTAGCGCGGTGGACACTGATCAGAAAACAGTTACTTAACTCGCAAACACCCGACGCATCGGCTTCCTCAGAGCTTCATAACCGAGTCATTTCTCTAGATAAGGAAGCTCTGGTGCTGGTTCTCCTCCACAGAATGGTAAGAGCAGACATACTGAGAATTCTAATTTTTAAGATCGATCTCGGGTTTATACGAATCAATATCGGAATATTCAAATGAAGATTGAGTTGAATCAAAAAATCTATTTTTAAATACACCCCTAGTTATAATAATATTTATAATAATAATAATAATATTTATAATAATAATAATAATAATGTTTTTATTTCTGTAAAGCTTCACAACGGTAGCTACAAAAGAAAAACAACGACCGCTAGGGGTTCATTAATATGAGAAGAGTAGACCACTGACAATATTATAATGTGCATATCTACTGATGCTTATACCAACAGTGTTATGTAGACATTTCTAAAACACAGAAGGTGGGATACCTGGATTACCTGGATTAACTTAAAAGCAAATATCTGCCGATGCAGGTTCTGATACCATTGTGTATGCACTGTGCACTCTCTAGAACATTCAGGTAAGTTTGAGCACATCCATGGACGTTGGGGTTCATGAGTGACCTATATCTGCCAGTCTATTACTGGCTGTGGGCCACTGGAATGAGCTCAGGGCCAGCCATGAGGAAGGAGCTGCCGCATTGTTTGCCCAAGTGGTCAAGTTGCCAGGGTAATGCTGGATCGGGGAGGGGACACACAGAAGACAGAGGGAGAAAGAAAAGAGGCAAGAGGAAGAGAAGAACACTATTGTGCCTGCTCGCCTCCTCCCACCAGCTGAAACCCTCCATTCAGCAACACAGACCGGCATAATGACCCCAGCTCAGGCTCTTAAATCCCCCTCCCCCAAAAAGATTCACATTTGTTGTGTTTTTTTTGTTTTGTTTTACCTTGTCAGGGTGAGGGGTCATGCACATGCACTGTATTCACAGTATACGTGTACCTGTATGTAATAAGTGTGGAGCACAGAAATGACCCTTTCATTAAAAGTATAGCTTTTATAAGAAATGCTTTACAACATCAGTACCATCTTGCTGGTCATCTAGGTTAGCTCTTTCTTTGTTCTAGCTTTCCTACACCTTTCCTACGTTCCTCAGGATGCGTCCGATTTGCATATCCATGGCAGTAATGTCTATAAAGCTGGAGCAGATCTGTTTCCTACTATACTTGTTCCCTCAGCAAGAGACTCAAGATGGATGTATTCGTGGCAGCAGTTAATTTGGGCTTTTCCAAAAGAAACAGCTTAAACAGGCAGGTTGCTTTAAGATCAAAATCAGAAGTTAGTAGAAAAAACAGTGCACACCGAGGAGCAGGAAACCACAGAAACTCCAAAAAAAGCCCAATGAAATTGAGAGAAATTATTCCCCCAAAGCGTAACAAACCAATGTCCTTAATTGTGTACGTTTGGGTGGTCAGTTGCAACTTGTACATTTCTCATATGGACAATACGTATATGTGCCGGAATGGACCAGTCCCAGCTTGGCCTACTATAGTCTCCTAGAGCCAGATAGGATCTCATAGCAAGAATATATTAGGTAGTGCAATGCTGCGCTTGTGCACAGTGCCTACCGTTAGAGCCATGTATGCTAGCATGGGCCAAAAAGACCCTACTGTACGCATGTAAATAAATAAACATTACCTCTGGCAAGAGAAAAGCAGTTCCAGTAACAAGAATACACTCAGAACCCACAGAACATACGAAAAAAAGCTCACAATGGGTTTCCAGCAGCTGTATGTGGTCCGCACTACTCAAAGTTGTGATTATACAAGTGGCGTAACGCTGATGCTAAAACAACTGGCAGTGATGACTGTGAAAGGACAACTGTGGCTACTATCAGCCATGCAATCACCATAGTCAAACATGAGATCTGCCCAAGTCAACTGTAAGAGCTACTATGAGGAAATGGAATTGTCTGGGATCGACAGCAGCTCTGTCATGAAAGCGGTAGACCACACAACTCACAGAGCAATGACAACTCAATATTCATACCCATGATTTTGGATTGGGATGTCCAACAAGCTCATATGGGTGTGATGTACAGGTGTCCACTTACTTTTGGACATTATCTGAACTGTATTCACAGCATCTAATCCGTTTTAAGATTAGATCACAATACTGTTTCTCTAGCCAGCAATGGGTTGCTGGGTAAAGTACGTAACCTTGTTTGCAACTCCATTTGCTGAACACATTTTAGCAAGCTGATGAGATCATGACGAGATCACTCGTGACTAAAGAGGTCTGCTATTGCTGCTTTCAAGTCCACCTCAGAAGTTCCTACTTATGACTACAGAGGTAATAAATACAATGTGTTACACGTTCGGGTAAGTTTGTTGGAAACGAGATGGAGATGCTTTTTTAGTTTACTTAGTTTTCCATCGTCCAAGACAATATGTTCATTTTCCTTTACTGTAACAAAATAAAGAGTAGAGCACATTCAAGATTTCAGCCAGTCAGAAGCATCACACTGCATATCATCACTGTCCAAAGAAAACATTCGTAACTTCATTTTTGTTGCTTTTTATTTTTCTAAATTATTCAAACATGATAGCTGACCTTTATGTCCTCAATAGAGGAAATGTCCTCAATATGAACCAAAAGAAATGCTGTAAAAGAGCTTGGAAACAAATCTAGCTCCATTGACTCACATGAAAAGGAGGTTTTTACTCTCTCCTGTTGCGTTGCCATTTTGGAGATGCTTGTTTTTCTCTGGACAGTGATGATATGCTTAAACAGTTTTTTTACACATGTGTAAGAGAGGAAGACACCAGGCGTGCAGCGTTCATGTGTGGCTGCCAAATTAGTAAAATACACCAAATTAACAATACCATCAGCAGCTCCAGCTGCTTTATTGTGTACAAAAGCCCAACACTGGGAAAAACTAGGACCTCCGACAGGACTCGATGCCTGCAACACACCAAGCAACCTACTGCAGGAAAAGAAAAAGACAACCTAGGCACAAAGCTAAATACTCCAGGTAAAAATCTGCTATTCAAAATCATGATTCTTTGAAGACACGGTATGTCAGCAGGCGGAGGACGTGCACACGTGCGTTTAAAAAGATTCATTTAAAACATTCTGTCTGTCTAACCAAATCTCAGTGGTCATTGAGATGCAGCTGAAAAATATGAAGGCTCTTTACAAGAGCATCCATTATTCATGGCCCTGAATGTGTTTCTCCTGTGCGTCCATCGAAAACATCTAAAGCAGTATCTGTCCAAGTCCTGTTTTTGTCTTGAGCCCAACTCTGATGGCTTTCCCCACCTGGTCAATACCGTGTGAGAACTAGGGGTGTAAAACAATATCAAAATATTAAATATCAGGATATTATGTTTGGTGATACTGTATCAATTCTCAAAAACACAGTATCGATACACAGATTCCGGGCAGAGAGTGAATCATTGTGTGTTGTGTTTAAACCTTTGACCACTAGATGGCAGTGTTGTAATCCATTTTCAGCTCTACTCCAACATTAACAAGCAGCACAAGGGTGCAATGCTACTGTAAGCATTGGCAAACCTGTTCATATAGTGGTGTGTCTTAATAGCAGTATTTGAAAAATCGCAATATATCACTCTTCTTGCAGTATCGCAATAAATCACGATATACTGAATTGTGACCACTGGTTCTTGCCAATACACTGCCCTAGTGAGAACCTGTGTAGAAACTTTTAATTGTAAGAAAACTGTGTGCATTATTTAACATGAGTAGAATTTAATGCAATTAATCAAATTACACTTGACTCAGATTTAAAAAGAACTAGTGGACATAAGTGAATCCCCTAGTACTGTCATTAGGGATGCATTGATAACTATACTGGTATGCATTGATACCTATACTGGTATGCATTGATACCTATACTGGTATGCATTGATAACTATACTGGTATGCATTGATAACTATACTGGTATGCATTGATAACTATACTGGTATGCCTTGATACCTATACTGGTATGCATTGATAACTATACTGGTATGCATTGATACCTATACTGGTATGCATTGATAACTATACTGGTATGCCTTGATACCTATACTGGTATGCATTGATAACTATACTGGTATGCATTGATACCTATACTGGTATGCATTGATAACTATACTGGTATGCATTGATACCTATACTGGTATGCATTGATAACTATACTGGTATGCCTTGATACCTATACTGGTATGCATTGATACCTATACTGGTATGCCTTGATACCTATACTGGTATGCAGTGATACCTATACTGGTATGCCTTGATACCTATACTGGTATGCCTTGATACCTATACTGGTAGCAAATGAGCATGGGTCTAGGCCTAGTGTTTGCTGCAGTACTACTGAACAAACGAGCTGGCAATGAACAAGTATCTACTCACAATAACAACCTCCTCTCCAATATGGATGAAGGTACGTAGGCTAGCTAAACGGACAGAAAAAAACATAGACAGAAAAGTCTATATATGCCGACTTGACTGAAAGTATATATGTTTTTATAAAACAGGCTGTGGAGAAACCGCATTGTCCTACTAAGTTCTGTTGGCCTAGCTGCTCAGTATGTGGGCTCAGTACTCCGGTGCACAGTGTTATTTAGAATGAAAGGCTTTATGTGAACTTGTTTATAGACTGTTTTGTCTGTACTGACCTTGTCTCTTCTTTTTATCTGATGCTGTCTGATAATGGTGGAGCATGACACACTGGGAGTGAAACCACCGAAAGTCCACTCAAATTTAAAAAAAGACTTTTTTACACTAACCAAAGACCAACAGGTGGTATAATAAGTCATGCAAAGACTCAGCAACATGTCATTTCATTAAAAAAAAAGAACAAACTCTTCAACAGCTGGAGACACAGCTCTGCTGCTTGGTTTCGCTCAGCAAGGCTCCGCTTCCTGTGTTTCTGCTGTTTCCCGCTCAAAGCATTCCACAGTCCAGTTGAACCCTGACGTCCCTCCGGGTGACATACAGACTAATGCAAATAACAAGCCTTCCTTGTAGTAGCTACTCACTGGGTGCAGAGTAACATCAGACGAGGTTAGCTCACCGTGCCTTACATAACACAGGCCTGCACTCCTGAGGTCAGGACTCTACCCACCATCTGATTTGAGTGGTTTTGTGACCATAATTCCATCTACTAAGTACTGATACTACATACTGTATGTCTGGAACACTTTGCCTCATGTTTACCAGCATCTGCCTTGGTTTGAGGAGCAGGTTTTGCCAATAAAATGATTGCATCTGATGTTTGAAAGGTCTGAAAGCTTTGAGAAGTGATGAGTGCTACAAATACAAATAGACTACATTTTGAACTATTATTACAAAATATTATCAGAAATATTTGAAGACTTTCATTTAAAAACTTAATTAAACACCACTCTCAAAACATTCACATACACCAACTCACATTGTAATAGAGATGGAAGGATCGATCAGCTATGTATCGGTGATCGGCCGATATTTCTCCAATTTAGCCGATCCCGAGAGCCGATTGATGGTGTTAAACAAACAAGCCTAATTTATCTCCAGCTAGCGTTTATTCCGGAAGAGGAGAACACCCCCCCCCGACCATTTCCCTGCAATTCCAATCTGAACCGGAATGCTTATAGAAAGCATGTTGTCCGTCTGGCAGTGTTTTACCGTATGTGACGCAGACTCATCCTGGACGTTTTTACTGAGTTTTAACTGAATTTATTTAATTTGCTTTTTTAGTTTTAAATTAAGGGTCTAATTGTAATGATTGCAGTATTGGCGATATTTGTTTGATTTACTTTGTTTATTTACTGTTAATTTTGTTTCAAATATTATGCTGTTTCACATGAGCTCGTTAAAAATGGTAATAAACCAGTTTAGACCATGTTTAATGACTTGCTTGCGCTAAAATAACTACATGTAGCCCTGCTGTGGCGTATAGCCCCGGCCTCGATCGATATTGGCTATCGGCCGATCACATTGAAAGGTGATCGGCGATCGGAGCCGGCCTCAAAAACGCTGATCGGTCCATCTCTACATCGTAGCCCAGCAGAACAAGACAAGCGAAGCGACAGCTAAGAAAACTTTGGCAATTTTCATACCTTTTTCAAGGAACCAAACTGTCAGCAGGCACGATGTTCATCTTTCAATGGAATTGGCTTCCTATTCACCAGCTTCTTAAACTGATTGCCCTTCCATCTTAAATGTTACCACCTTAATTGCTGCAGCACTAAATCGTAGCAGCAAATAGTAAGGTGGAATGGAAAATTCACAAAAGGAGCCTTGAACAACATCAAGCAGCTCCGCTCAGCATCTGACCGTGAAGAGACTGAGGTGAGGAGCAGTTCCACCTTTATTAGCATCACAACCTCAACAGCAACCTGTAAGTAGCAGCCATGCTGTGTGATGGTTGCAGCAGATCATCATTAACTGAAAGTTTCATTAAGAGTAACAACTTTAATTTACTCAGTGTTGATGTTGAGATTGAGCGCAAGTAGCTAATGTGAGTAATGTTACCTACTAGCAAGCTCCAGGTAAGTAACTGGAGCAAAGCTTACTGAATAGTTTGATGACACGGCTCAGAGGTTGATTTAGTTTTCCTGTCCGAGTCTATTTTAAGATTTTATTTTCCGTGTGATCATCGTGGAGCCTCACTGTAAACCAGTAAACCAGAGCAGAGCTTAGAGACTATTCATGAGCTCACAGAAAAAAGCTAGGACTAAATCATAGGGTGTAAACGGGTGTGTAGAGCTGCATCTGGTCATTTTTCATCCTGACCAAAGTCACATATACTCAAAGTAGACATCAGAGACCTAAATAAAAAGTTCTCAGGTAAACAGGAATATTCATTCATTTAAAAACGCATCGCAATGCATGTTCCTCCTTCCAGAGCTCAGAGCAACGTTCTAGGCCCATTATATAGACTACATCTGATATTTTTTAAATACACTACATGTTTATAAAATACAGAAATGGGGATTCACCGTAACTAGGGCCACAAAGAAATTATTTATTTTTAGTGGGTTGAAAATGCAGTACAACTAATCAAATGCTCTAAACAGTGTAATAACCAATAAACTTCATTAAATACTGGTTTGCTATTTTTAAACCATGATCACCCAACACCGGCAATGATCTACCAACACCAGCAATGATCTACCAATACCAGCAATGATCACCCAACACCGGCAATGATCTACCAACACCAGCAATGATCTACCAATACCAGCAATGATCACCCAACACCGGAATGATCTCCCAATACCAGCAATGATCACCCAACACCGGAATGATCTACCAACACCAGCAATGATCACCCAACACCAGCAATGATCTACCAATACCAGCAATGATCACCCAACACCGGCAATGATCTACCAACACCAGCAATGATCTCCCAATACCAGCAATGATCACCCAACACCGGAATGATCTACCAACACCAGCAATGATCACCCAACACCAGCAATGATCTACCAATACCAGCAATGATCACCCAACACCGGCAATGATGTACCAATACCAGCAATGACCTACTAACACCAGCAATAATCTACCAATACCAGCAATGATCACCCAACACCGGAATGATCTACCAACACCAGCAATGATCACCCAACACCAGCAATGATCTACCAATACCAGCAATGATCACCCAACACCGGCAATGATGTACCAATACCAGCAATGACCTACTAACACCAGTAATGATCTACCAATACCAGCAATGATCTACCAATTCCAGCAATAATCTACCAATACCAGCAATGATCTACCAACACCAGCAATGATCTCCCAATACCAGCAATGATCACCCAACACCAGCAATGATCTACCAACACCAGCAATGATCTACCAATACCAGCAATGATCACCCAACACCAGCAATGATCTACCAACACCAGCAATGATCTACCAATACCAGCAATGATCACCCAACACCGGCAATGATCACCCAACACCGGCAATGATCTACCAACACCAGCAATGATCACCCAACACCAGCAATGATCTACCAATACCAGCAATGACCTACTAACACCAGTAATGATCTACCAATTCCAGCAATGATCTACCAATTCCAGCAATGATCTACCAATTCCAGCAATGATGTACCAACACCAGCAATGATCTCCCAATACCAGCAATGATGTACCAATACCAGCAATGATCTAACAACACCAGCAATGATCTACCAACACCAGCAATGATCACCCAACACCGGCAATGATCACCCAACACCGGCAATGATCTACCAACACCAGCAATGATCACCCAACACCAGCAATGATCTACCAATACCAGCAATGACCTACTAATACCAGTAATGATGTGCCAACACCAGCAATGATCTACCAATTCCAGCAATGATCTACCAATTCCAGCAATGATGTACCAATACCAGCAATGATCTCCCAATACCAGCAATGATCTCCCAATACCAGCAATGATGTACCAATACCAGCAATGATCTCCCAACACCAGCAATGATGTACCAACACCAGCAATGATCTACCAATTCCAGCAATGATCTACCAATTCCAGCAATGATCTACCAATTCCAGCAATGATGTACCAATTCCAGCAATGATCTACCAATTCCAGCAATGATGTACCAATACCAGCAATGATCTACCAATTCCAGCAATGATCTACCAATACCAGCAATGATCTCCCAATACCAGCAATGATGTACCAATACCAGCAATGATCTAACAACACCAGCAATGATGTACCAATACCAGCAATGATCTAACAACACCAGCAATGATGTACCAATTCCAGCAATGATGTACCAATTCCAGCAATGATGTACCAATTCCAGCAATGATGTACCAATTCCAGCAATGATCTACCAATTCCAGCAATGATGTACCAACACCAGCAATGATCTACCAATTCCAGCAATGATCTACCAATACCAGCAATGATCTCCCAATACCAGCAATGATGTACCAATACCAGCAATGATCTAACAACACCAGCAATGATGTACCAATACCAGCAATGATCTAACAACACCAGCAATGATGTACCAATTCCAGCAATGATGTACCAATTCCAGCAATGATGTACCAATTCCAGCAATGATGTACCAATACCAGCAATGATCTCCCAATACCAGCAATGATGTACCAATACCAGCAATGATCTCCCAATACCAGCAATGATGTACCAATACCAGCAATGATCTCCCAATACCAGCAATGATGTACCAATACCAGCAATGATCTCCCAATACCAGCAATGATGTACCAATACCAGCAATGATCTAACAACACCAGCAACGAACTCCCAACACCAGCAATGATCACCCAACACCAGCAATGATCTACCAATACCAGCATAATTCCAATATCATTAGCAGGTTTTACAGTTACATACTATTCCATCCTATTTTGAATAGAGTAATAAATATTTCTCACCCTGACCAAAGTCACATACACTCCATGTAGACATCTGAGACCAAGTAAAAATGCTGACTAAATGTATGCTGCTGTATTTCTAAAATGTTAATACCAATAGTATAGCTTTTGATTACATGTGTTATACCAGCAGCTTTCAGACTTTGTTAATCTTATGCAGTAGGTAGTGACTGCCACAGGGCCTAAACATACTTTTAGTGTGTCTGCAACTAAAACACATACAAGTGATGTGAACCCTGTTCTATGACATGACCAATAACCCATTAAGCAGGCACAGTATGGATGTGCACTGTTACTGGCTGGCCTGTACTGTTTTAAACAATTAGAATTTAACACAACCCTTCTAAGAATTTAACACAACCCCCGTTGTACCTCCCTGTAGCCCTCAGTTTGAGAACTGCTGAGTTATATGTCAGCTGTTAGTCTTTTCAGTCCTATTCTTAACACAAATAGATATACAGCTAAATAAACCTGGTTCCTTTTTATTTATTACGTATTTTTTTTAATGACCTCAAACCACAAAACAGGATAAATACAAAGCACCATATAAATAAATAAATATAACAATTCAGGACGTTACGAAAAGCTATGCGTCCCCAAACGTTTGACAACAAAAGTATAGGGAATGTGTGGGGGCTGCATTTTGGGCTTTTGTGGGATGACATTAATTTACGGCTAGGCTATGATGAGTCAGAGGCTCTGCTCGCGATATAATTCATAGCTTAAGCTCCACAGCTAAAACAGTAGCAACAGCCATCCTGGAGCCTGGAATGTGCCTGTACGTTTGTTCGTTTTTATAGAACAGAGTATGTCCTCCAATGAACAAGGATAATAAAAGCAAGGCTATCTGAGATGACTGAACGACTCAGTGTGGTTTCAGGCCGGGTGTGCGATGATGTAGGCGTGCAGTCGGTATGACAATATGTGGGTTATAAGCCTTGCAGCTCCAGCGCAAAACTAAAGAAACATATGTCAGAATCCAAACATGCTGTTTAATCTGACTTAAAAGGTAAAACGTGTATATTAGATTCTTTGCTGGTCTGTGCTGCTCTAGCCAGGCCCACTGCTGAATTAGCTGAATCATGGCTGATAGTAGTGGAACCATATCATTACTTCCTGGAGGTCTGAGAGTAGAGAGAGAGAGAGAGAGAGAGAGAGAGAGAGATGGAATTGAAAGCTGACTTACTGTCTTTGGGGGCCGCGGGGGAGGAAGATGGCCCGGCAGCAGTTCGTCCCACTGGGCTGGAGTGTTTTGGACCCCGGCCAGGGATCTTCAGGCCACTCGACTTTAGCATGTTCATGATGTCGGCTAGAAAGGGGGGATATTTCACGAGGCACTACAGGTCGAGACGGTGGGTCTCCCGCTCCATTTCACCTGTGGGACTGAGGAGGAGAATGCAGGATGAGATATGGCCTGAGACCTTCTTTGAGATTCATAACTAATCAAATGCAAAGTCTACCGATACAATGAAGGTTCAGTGAGGAACATCGGCTGCTGTCAAGTATTATTAATGGCGCCAATAAAAGAATGTACACACTCCGTTAGCAAACTCAGCTACTAGGATATCCAAAGCTTTATTGTTAATGAATTCATTATAAAGCCTCGTTCCTCATACATGGATGGCTAAGGGCCCTTATGTAGGTCCACACTTCAGTTCCACACTGTCATCCCTACAAACATCAGGTAAACAGTTTGTTTATTTATTATAAAATACATCACAAAGCATGTCTCCTTCTAGAGCCCAGAGCAATTTCTAGGCCCATAACCTAGACTACAGATGCACTGATATGGGAAATCTGGTTCAATGCCTATATCTGATATCTGAAGTATACATCTGCTGATTCTGATACCTACATGTTTATAAAATACAGAAATGGCGACTAGATTAACTGTGACTAGGACCACAAATAAATGTTTTATTTGTAGAGGGTTGAAAATGCAGTAAAACTAATCAAATGCAGAGATTATGACATACATGTTCTGCTTTTACAGAGTGCATTAAAAAATAAACATCATTAATTATTGGTTTGCTTTTCTTAAACAGAGATCTACCAATACTAGCAATTATCTAGCAATCCCAGCAATGATCTACCAATACCAGCAATGATCTACCAATCCCAGCAATGATCTACCAATCCCAGCAATGATCTACCAATACCAGCAATGATCTACCAATCCCAGCAATGATCTACCAATCCCAGCAATGATCTACCAATCCCAGCAATGATCTACCAATACCAGCAATGATCTACCAATCCCAGCAATGATATACCAATCCCAGCAATGATCTACCAATACCAGCAATGATCTACCAATCCCAGCAATGATCTACCAATACCAGCAATGATCTACCAATCCCAGCAATGATCTACCAATCCCAGCAATGATCTACCAATACCAGCATGATATCATTACCAGGTTTTCCAAGCAATTCCATGCCATTTTGAAAAGAAGGAAAAGGCCCCAAATTTGAAAAAACTCTCGGACAAGGGGGAAAAGTTTTTCAAATAAATTATAACGCATCAAGCCATAAGTTACGTATCCTTTCCACCCATACAAATTGGCATACATCCTATACCCATTGCTGAAACATTGTTATACTTATGCTTATTACCCTATACTTCATTGGCCAGTTTCTACAACACAGTAGCGATTCTCTGATCAGTTGGCAGTGGTGGCTGGTGACTGGACACGACTGGCTCTAAACATAATCATGGTGCATAGCTTTTTGATGGTGGCTTTCAACATTTTGACATCCTAAATCCAAAGCTCTTTTGAGAAATGGTTCTACATAGTTCCAAGATTGAACTTGTCCAGGTGACACAGAGATTTCAGCCCTCATTAGGTGGGCCAATGTTCGTCCAGCCCAGCAAACAGCTGTAAAGACAGTTGTAGGTAAAACAGTTAAATCTCTTCATCTTGCCTGTGTCGCTGCAGCTGCTCATTATGGTAGGCTGCGTCATTAGAGTTTATGGAAATGTACGTGGATGGAAATACTGTATATAATGCTGAAACTGTATAGACACAATAGCTTCTCGAGTAAATAAAGCAAAGAGTGTCTTATGTCATGTTTATCTCGAGACTACTAGATATTGTATTCAGGTCTATTTGAGGGCCACATTTAGGGACCACCATCCACCATGTTTATAGCGTCTCACCTAGCACGGGCACAAGTACAAAACCTTAAAACTACAAAGAGTACCTTATGCTTTCCTGTTTTTCCCGTTCCTTTAGTGTGCCGTAGCTTTTTGTGCCTATACAAATCTGATCTGCAGAGTTATGAAACTCAAAGTACACGCCAGAGGGAGAAACTCTCTCCCATAGAAACTACTGTTCTTGTCTGCCTGAAACGCCTCTTCGGAGAACTTTGTTCTCTGTTACGAGGTGACATCATTCCGTAACCTAATCCTTATTGGCTGCTAGCAGGGGTGGAACAACCAAACAAAACAGAGAAGGTGAACGGACCAATGAGAACACAGTGAAGGCGGGGCTTAAAGACACAGGCGCTCTAGCTGAGCGCTTCAGGCCGAAAGTGAATAAAGAAAAATATTTTATGTTGTTCAAACTAAAGCATGTAAATCTATTCTATTAGTGATAAAAAGATAAACATTGAGCATAATAGATCCGCTTTAAGGTGAGCCAAGAAAAGGTGATAGAGTGTAATAACTAGATTATTGAGGAATGATTTCAGCTTATTGTAGTTACATGAGCTAAAGTTACTGATCCAGTTTGTTAAGTTAGCATCATGCTGTTGACCTCAGCTTCTCCACGCCAGCTTTAGCTTTACAGAACAATAACACGCCTCATTTCTTTTATTCCACAGCAGTCTGGCAGAAACTGGAAGACGGGAAGATGAAAAAAGACTGAAACATACAACCATTAGCAGCATCTGAGTGTGTGGAGGCTATGAAGGTGGTTTATCTGAATGGCCTGAGAAAGCTAGCCTCAGAAAGCGGTCTGAAAGGAAGCTCATATCTCATGTTTTGTACAAGGTTTAGTGTCTAAGCTGTCTGAATATGCGACGTATTTGTGTAAAAACGTGCGAACAATAAGCTACACAGCCGCTAAATGGATATAACGGTCTAACAATAAGAAGGCTCAGTTTTAACCCCCTGTGTATCGCCAAGCGCTAACATTGCGCCGTTTTCAATAAAAAAAACACACAAAAGATCCGACCCTGAGTTTTTTAATGTTTTTACTGGTAGCTCAGGTAGAGAAAAGGCTCTTTTTATCAAAAGAGGGTCGCCAGCTTGAGCATGCTGTCACTTAACGTTAGCTACCGTTCACAGAGCCAGCCGACCGGTTTTTAGTTTTCAGTTAAAGACGAATTTCAAAATATAACCGTTAAATCTGAATCTTGTGCTCGTGGACTCTGAGGTCTCCGGT
This sequence comes from Megaleporinus macrocephalus, assembly GCA_021613375.1. Classification (NCBI taxonomy): domain Eukaryota; kingdom Metazoa; phylum Chordata; class Actinopteri; order Characiformes; family Anostomidae; genus Megaleporinus; species Megaleporinus macrocephalus. The sequence goes on from CM038726.1 coordinate 20,020,941, forward strand.
GGGAGAGCATTTCCAGCCCCCTAATCTGGCTCTATTGTTTTGGCTGTTGGCTCCGGCGCTACGTGGTAACTCTGGCCCTGTCAGACACCCGCAAACCAGGAGCCGGAAAAAGAAAATAAACCCGCCGCGATTACCTTATAAAGTCCGACTTCTGATAAATCCTCAACGAGCCGCCGGGGAGCAAACTTCGTGCTTTCCTTTGAGAAGAGCTCCAAGGCTCTACCGGCATGCAGTTTTAGCTTCTCAGTTGCTGCCACTCCCTGCACACACACTCATACACTCTCTCTCTCTCACACACACACACTCTCTCTCTCTCACACACACACACAGTCACTCTCGGATGCGAAAAACATGGATGCTGAGCTGGAGCTGGAAGGCGGACTGGGGCAGGATGCTAACCGCAGCGAGGAGCTTCACGCCGGGGCTTTTCAAAAATGCCTTTTATTATTTCTTTCACAATAGCGGTCCTTTCGGCTACTGCGGCCCAGTTTGTGCTATTTCAGAAACACGTCCTCAGAATGAAACTGCGTTGAGGATTTTTGTTCTCAGCAGCAGCAGATGTGGGCTAATCCATTCAGACCAGGCCACGTTTTAGGAGGAGAAGCAGTTTTACTATTACTTGTGCTACACCGACAAACACTGTTTAGAAAGTGGCGTTCTGTCTTTCTCTATTTCTCTATCATACTGGAGAATAAATTACATACAATTATAACAACACTAGGGTAGTGAGTATCATTCCTTCGCCAGACATGTATAATGATAATAATATTACCTGTCTTATATAGTTGTTGTATATATATATATATATATATATATATATATATATATATATATATATATATATATATAGTATATTGTCTGTATTATGTGGACATTGTCTTTATATTTTAAAACATACTTGGCCAATAAATCTGACTCCGTATATATATGTAAGCTCTGTTAAAGTTTCCATATATGTAAATTAATATGCAAAAACAACCCAAATATAAGACAACAGCGAAGATTTGTTTTTGTGTTATCATGAAAAGTAACCTATTTACATATATACAGCACTCTACAGCAGTTTAGCCCCGCCCCCTATTCAGCGCAGAGCAGTTAAGCCCCGCCCCTATTCCGTCTACAGCAGTTTAGTCCCACCTCCTATTCAGCGCAGAGCAGTTTAGCCCCGCCCCTATTCCGTCTATAGCAGTCTAGTCCCCCCTTCTATTCAGAGCAGAGCAGTTTAGCCCCGCCCCTATTCCGTCTACAGTAGTTTAGTCCCACCTCCTATTCAGCGCGGAGCAGTTTAGCCCCGCCCCTATTTCGTCTACAGCAGTTTAGTCCCACCTCCTATTTAGCGCAGAGCAGTTTAGCCCCGCCCCTATTCCGTCTACAGCAGTTTAGTCCCACCTCCTATTTAGCGCAGAGCAGTTTAGCCTCGCCCCTATTCCGTCTATAGCAATTTAGTCCCACCTCCTATTTAGCGCAGAGCAGTTTAGCCCCGCCCCTATTCCGTCTACAGCAGTTTAGTCCCACCTCCTATTTAGCGCAGAGCAGTTTAGCCTCGCCCCTATTCCGTCTATAGCAATTTAGTCCCACCTCCTATTTAGCGCAGAGCAGTTTAGCCCCGCCCCTATTCCGTCTATAGCAATTTAGTCCCACCTCCTATTCAGCGCAGAGCAGTTTAGCTCCACCTCCTAATTAGCACAGAGTATTTTAACCCCTGCTCAATGTCCCATCCAGAGCATTTAGCCCCGCCCACTTACATTGAAGTTATAAGGAGTGTTTCATCCAGGTGTGCTATAGAATAAGGGCCAATACAGGGCTGATCAGTTTACGTGTATTGACTCCTCACCCCGAGACGGGACACTTTAAAACAAACTTTTTTTTGGTTTCTGTTTAAATAATTACTCCATGTGGTAACAAGCAATTAACCCTGCTCTCAAAAAAGTACTCCAGATGGTCTTTAGCCAGTACTTAATATATGCACTGCTGCAATATAAAAAATCAAGCTCTATGATTTTCGCTGCTTCTTTATTTGTAGTTCTGGTGTTGTGTTGTTTCAATACGCTATTATGACTTACCAGAGCCTAAAATGTTTAATGAAATAATAAAGATAAAATGTTTCTAGCAACTTATTTAAATAGTTTCAAGGACTTAACTTTATGACTTGGACAAGTTGGGATTCCCCTGTACATGCTGGACTCCCCTGTACATTGAGTGGACAAATTACAAAACACCAAAGCATATTTTTCATGAGCAAGGTATGTGTTATACCTCTTACAAACATTTTAATGATATTTGGCTTTTGTGATACAGTTCACTCATTCGTTTAAATCTGCTCATCAATCTGCTGGTTTTCCACATCGGACAACGTCTGGGTCCATACCTGGTCTGCCTATTAGTGACCTCTGCTCCAGAGGCTACTTTTAACCCTGAATGTTGGTGTGTTGCCATGTAGCAGTCTTTCATACTAATCAAAACATCATTCACTGCACTGAGTTTAGTCCAAACCACCAGATTACTGGACGTTTAAGTCTATCTTTATTTGTGCATGTAGAATTATCTTTAGTTTTACTTCCTTCTTCACCTTTCACAAGAGGGTCGTTCGAGAAGGAACACATTTCTACAATAAACAATAACATTTCTAAACATTTCTGATCCACCAATGTAAAGACTGAGTTTCATAGACACGGAAAAAGTGAGAGTGGTGATGTCCAGATTTCTGGACGTCTGGAGGAAAGAGGATAAGCTTTGAACATGAACAAAAACAGAAGAGACTTGACTGTTATAACATTATAATAAAAAATATAATTACTAGTATCTTTAAGGCACTTGCCACGCTGCACTATTACAATACCACAAACTACTGCTGCTGTTACGTCCACAAACGACCCAAGAAGAGTTCAGGCAGGTGGAGTACACTGCTGTTCGAGGACTAGACTTTCAACACTGCACCTTCCCCACCATTAAAAACAATAATCATTACGAGGAAAAAGTATATGAAGTTAATTACGTGTGAACTTCCAGCAAACTTAAGCTTCCTGAACTCTAGTGATAGTGATTCCCACCCCTAGTCACTGTCTCTGATTAAGAAGCTTATCAGGAATCACTTTGTTTGGAAAAGCCAATCTCCACCTGTAATAAGAGCACATTATGATGTACAGTTTCCACACCATATACATTTATCACCACCACGAAGAAGCCTGAAAACCTCCAGCTTTTCTACTTTAAACCTAGTTCTAAAATATCTGGATAGAGCTGCTGATGGAGGAGTGGATATTTTTTGTTGATCACTGTGGAGGTCATAGCTCTCATGTTTCTATGGTCCTGGTTTGGACTTATTAAACTGCGGAAAACTCCAATTTTCTTTTATTTCTTTTAAAATGTTTTCTTAAAGTCCTACAGTCACTCTGTAGTACATACAGACCACATACAGATACCATATACAGTCTTCTGAAGCAAGCCTGTACCCATTCAGCCTATAGCAGTTTAGTCTCCGCCCATTCACACTGAAGTTATAAGGAGTGTTTCAAGCTGGACTGCTTTTTCAATTAAAGCCCATTAGAGGGCAGCCAATCAGAACAAAGCTAGTTCACAAATATGATTCTCACCAGTTTAGTGCTACGGTATAAAGCGATGTTGGAAAATGGTGTTTACAACTGACTATGACTGCTTTTGGTCCATAAATCCAAATTAATATAATAAGTGGACGTTCAAGATGTAAAATCTGGGTCTTTTCAGTCCAGGAGAGGCTTTCACACCAGGAAGAGTGATACGTTACAGAGGCCTAGTGCAGACAGTACAGATGAATGCGTCTTACACCTTCCACTGGCATTGGTGTGTGTGTGTGTGTGTAGTGAGCTGACTGGTCTTCCTCGGAGAGAGCGAGAAGGAGTGTGTGGGAAAGAGGGGGATGAGATGAGTGGAACATATGGACCGCTCAAGTTTCACAGGAGAATAGAGGCGTAAACAGGAAACGCATTCCTTCTCCAGCCTGTAAACACAATGCTTCATTTGAACGACTTCTTTGAGGAAAGAAAAGGCTGCATGAAAAAAAATGATATTATAGTCAACCAAAGTTTTACTGTCCTACCGATATAGCTGAACTGCAGGCATTTCTCAGTCTGCTCTCATGTTACTGCTCTCACTCTGTGACCATACACACGCTTCACAGTAAGATATGGATTGGGGTGTTTATACGATACATAATACGATTCATTTATGATGCACAACTTCATATAAATCCAGCATTGATCTTGCTCTTGCTTTCTTGGTCATAGGTCATTGGGTAAGACAAGCTAGAACAGGGCAGAGAAGAAGAGCGGCTTCTATATTAGGAGTGCTTTTAGAAACAGCTCCAGTTCTTCTTATGTCTGGTATCACTAATGTGTTTGTAGCATGAAATCAATTCACAGCACCTTATAAGCCCCACGCAGAGAAATATGAATATTAAAAATTTAAATAAAAAATGTCTGCATATGTTGATTGTTAACATGTGAAGTAATTTAACTTCTATTCTGGGGAAACCTAATGGGGCTCTATTCCACTTTTCCAGTACTATTGCTTTGGTGCGAAGTTCTGAAGACTAAAGTACATGCCAGAGGAAGAACTCTCTCCCACAGAAGCCACTTTCCTCGGCTGCCTGAAACACATCACTGGAGTTCTAGCTCTTTTTTTCTGTTACACAGTGACATCATCTCATAACACAATTCTTATTTCCCACCTACTGGCAAACTTGGAACACCCACACACAACGCACAGAGAGCTAAAACGTTAAATACTTACCATACTTACCAAATACTTACCATACTTACCAAATACTTACCATACTTACCAAATACTTACCAAATACTTACGATTCTGAAATGTGCTGCTCCAGTCCAGCTCCACCTGACGTTCAGGATTAGACTCTGACTCAAACTCATACAGCAGCAGCAGCAGCGTCATTGTAAGAACAGACACAGCCGTGAAGTTGTGGTAGCTGACCAATCAAAGCACACTTGGGTCACTCGGAGGCGGGGCTTCAAGGTGCTCAAATCAAACACTTCAGATAGACGATGAGGTAGAAGTATAGATACTAGCATTTAAAAATACTGTAGAAGTTAAAGTATCAACTCAAGCTTTTTACTCCAGTAAAAGTGTATAAGTACTGCTTTCAACTACTTAAAGTATAAAGTAAAAGTACTGTAAGGGGGAAAAAAGCCATTAAAAACAAAAGCTTAGGCTGCATCACAGGGGCCTATAGTGCACTAGCCCACCTCCCCAAAAACCCAATTCTTCTAAAAGCCATAGTGACTATAATGTTATATTAAAATGTTAATGTTGATAAATTTGGGATGCGCTAGGCTTCCTGTTTCAGCCACATATACACCCATTAAACATGAATGTATTTCAGTACAATGTAAATATATTAAAGAAGCATATCTGTTACTACTGAACATTAACATGTGTTTCATGGAGCAGAAGATATGATGTCAAACTTCAAAGGCATGTTATCAATAATCTTTACTGGAATGTAAATGTACGTAAATAAAAATAATCTGAAATTAAATAGGAGTAACAAGGCTATGTTTGAAATGTAAGGAGTAGAAAGTACAGATAGTAGAAGTAAAAAGTCCAGTAAAGTATAAATAACATTTCTACTCTAAGTATTTGTACTTCACTACTTGACGTCTCTGTGAATAGAGCATGGGACAAATATTGTTTTGGTAAACTGAAGCATGTAAATTTAGTCTAGCAGAGCCCCAAAATTAACTGAACACTGAAAATAAGTATAAGAACTACTGAATAGTTCACAGTAGTGGTGAGGAGTTTAATGCCTCTCAGAGCTCCATCACAGAAAGATATTATTCAAAAATGGTGAGAAATACGCTACTGTCACGCTCTGCCTTCCCTCGTCTGTCTGTTTACATCCTGTCAGTCTCGCATGCCTGTGTTTACATCTTCACCATGTGGTTCTGTTTGGTCATGTGCTCCTCTTGTTCTCTGCTCCGCCCTAGCCCCCCATGTCTCACCTGTTTCTCATTTTGTATTATTCTCGTCAGCTGTTTGCTCCTCGTTAGCCTGTGTTATTTATACCCTCTGCTTGCCGTCTGCTTTGTCGATCATCTTCTGTGAATAATGTGTCTCTGGATCTCTGTGTTTCTGTAACCCTGTACCTCCCCATGTATATTAAAAAAGTCTATTTTGTTTAAAAGCTTGCGTGTATGTCCGCCCTGCCTACGTCTCGTGTGCTCCAGCGGCACTCCAGCCTGACAGCTACCTGATGTCTGAGACAACAACCAAAAACAGGGTGCTACATGTTGCAAGGTAAGTTAGTCCCAGACTAAATGTACCACCAAATCAAATATACCACCAATTTACCAGCATTAACATTACATATAAAATCTTATAAGACACGTAGGTTCACTGGTGGTTTTGGGTAGTAACGTAAATGGCTGTATCTGAGTTCTAGTCATCGTGACTCCTGATTTCTGTCACCTACACTGTAAAGAGCTGCTACACGTGTTTAAAACAGTATTTCCACAACAAACCTGTCCCGATCTTAAAAATTAAGCTATCAGTCAACTGTCATTATAATAATTGTGATTAACGATTTATTTGTCCATTGCATGCATCTATTGAAGTGCAAGGCAGACAAGGCTTGCTGCATAGCTGAAACTGGTTGTAGTTGTATTAAGTGATTAACTACAGTATTGTAGCTACATAGTGACCAGCCCTCTAAACGTGTCAGCAGGCTTCACATCTCAGTTATACATTTTACTACTTTCCTTACATCATCATTGTCCTTTCTTTTAATGTTTTCATTTCTTTTTAATGTAATGTCAGTGGAACCTGAATGTTTCCCAAGCTCATATATTGTGCAGAGCAGCTGTCGTGTTTAAATGATATAGAAAATGAAGATCCATGTTTTTCTTTGAACAGCACACCCAATAACTGTGACAGCCCTACAGCTAACCAGTCATAAACAATGACTTTTCTTTACACCTTAACAGAATTCCTCTTTTAATAAGCCTGTTATAACATCACTAGTTCAATTGCACGGAAAGGAGGTTTCTTAAGCTTGACATACTGTAAAATATCAAGGAAAGAAGAGAGAAAGAGAGAGAGAATGGTTCAGGTGTGCATTTAATGCCCATCTAGTTCAAACTGGTATATGTAATAAAACAACTATCCACGTTCAGCTGTAGCATCTGAGAAATCACAGGTATTAAATCTACGCAGTTTAAGTTACAACCTCGAATGTCTTAAAACTTCATTTTTTTCAAAAAAAAAACAAGAAAAAAAAACAAACAAAATATTCAGATGAATGAAAAATACGCTCGATTTCAGACAATCATGGTCCAAAACATCTACAACGACAGATTCAAGCAGCTCTAGTCGAATGAACAGCCCCAGACTAAAGGAGCAGGAAATCATTACTATAATCTAATAAGGCTATTCAATTAAGAATTTAGAGAGTGGCCAGCTCCTCCAAAATCCCATAAAACCATTAACAGTAATGAGACACACATAACCACATGTTTTCATCCTACTGACGACAACACTGAGCTTCCATTCGGGGCTGAGGTCCCTCCAAAACACATCATTCTACAACACTTCATGACAAAGTTTACACACAGCCTAAACATCCCAAAAGTACTGTAGCGACTGACACCTGACCAGCATGACTAAGGCCATTGCGCTACAGTCAGGAACTTGATCCAGAATGTGGTAGAATAAATTTAACACTGCAGAGCCATCTAGTGGACAAATGGACCGACTGCCTGAAGAAAACATGTCCACGTCTTACATTCATGTTAGGATATAAAACAAAAACACAGATGACAGTCAGAAACATACAGTACATCTATGTTTGTAATACATACCAGTCAGGGACATACTACCACATAATAAACCGACACTTGACAAGACAAAGCATGTCGACAGTGGAAGGAGACTTCATAAACGTGTCTAACACGGTTAGAGATTTTAATAATTAATAAATGTATCAATACTGAGCGCAGATTGGGGGGTTGGGGTGATGGGGGTGGTCCCAAGTGGGACGTCAGTGGCAATGCTGTCAATAAAGCAGAGCTACTTATGTGCTAGAGCGTCTGGAGGGGAACGCTATCGACAGCATTCACAAAGGAGTGGTGTTGGATGCTAAGGGTCACTTTCATTCATATGCATCCATAGTTAGCTTTTAAAAAGAAAGAAGCTCTTTTTCATTAGGCTAGCGTTTGGTTATACCCTTCTTCTCGTTTGTTTTCACAGTGAGTATTAAAAAAATACAATCGGTTATTTCAGATCGGACTTATTTTCATCAAAAAAGAGAAAAAATGTTTCTCAGGCAGCAAAAAGCTTATTTGTAACCATTTCTTCTAAGCTTGCTTTCAATTCACTCACATTAATGGCGCAAAGATTAGAACAAAAATACAGTCAGTTGTTTCTCTGAAAAGTATATATATATATATATATATATATATATATATATATATATATATATATATATATATATATATATATATATATATATACACACACACTTTTCACTATATCACTACTGTGGGAACACAAACCAAAACCTTGTTTCTCAAAAATTACATAGTAATTCCCAAGTAACTTTAAGAGATTTCTTTTAATCCATTCATGATAAAATTTACACTATAAAGGGCAACTGACGTGTTCAAAGTACATCAAAGAACTCCAAAAATGGATACACAAGGTTTTTTTTCCCACAGCAGCAATATATATATATATATATATATATATATAAGAGAGAGAGAGAGAGAGAGAGAGAGAGAGAGAGAGAGAGAACTCATTAATGTCAAAAAACAAACAATCACCAAAAAATAGTAACATCACAGAAGAACGCAAAACTTGTTTAACTTTAAAGGGAAGTTCATGTAAAGATATTACATTCAAAGTGATTTTGGAGCGTTTCTATTTATCTATACATTATAAAATCTGACTGCTGTGAGGAAAAAACTGAGATATATGTTTTCTTTGGACTGTGACAATACAGAAATGAAATGATCTAATTAATTCACCTTTATGGTGAAGGTTAAAATAAACTTATAAATCATACAAATAAAATGATATATAATTATATTGGGAAGTAAGCGCATTCTTGTACAGTCATATGCAAAAGTTTGTAGATCCCTGATAAAAAAACAGGTTTTCTTTATTCTCACAGTCAACACTCTCTCTGTGTTTGCTGTATTTTTATGTATATGGGTTTAAGAAATTGGGAAAAAAAGCATACAGTATAAAAATGACCACATTTTATGTTTCCTATTTTTCAGATATGTAAACGTCAGCAAATACCCAGTAAGTGTGTTTTAAAATTGTAAAACTGTGTTGTCTGTAGAGATGGTGTTCAATTATTGCATATGATTGTAACTTTTTTTCTTCTTTAGCTAACATAATGCTGTTTATATGATATACCTTCATGGGGCGTAATTAAATGCAGCTAGATTAGTTACTTACATACTCACATACTGATTTATTACTGAAAAACAAACAAACAAAAAAGCCCAGAAAAAAACAGCATCCCAAAAAAGTAACCGTTTAACTTATAGTGATGACGTGATGAGGATTCCTATGAATACATTAAACAAAATAATATCTGTTTCAGAGAAGAACACTTATAACAGAACATTAAACTGATGTGGAGGTGACGAGGGGGAAACATCGCGCCGTTTTTCTATTTTATATGATGGACTTATGAATATGTTCAGCAAAAGGGTCTTGGACTCAGAAGTGTACAAAGACACCTGCACACCTGCAGAAGTCTTTTTCTAAGAAACTGCCCAAACCGTGAATACCTGAAACCCACCAGCCACCATATTAAAGAATTCATTTAAAAAAAAGAAAATGCTACTTTTGGACTCGTGGTCAATTTAAAACAGATGCCATTTGGCTTGACATTTTGTTTCTGATCATAATACATTTTTTAGTATGGCATGAATGTCCAAATACTTTCTGGGGACACTGTATTTCTCTGTTCTGTACTGTGAGTGACACACAGAAATATGTACAATACTGTCATTGTCCAGTACAGTCATACATTTGTAGGAATCAATAAATAGTGCTAAACGTGAATAATTAGTGTAAAACAGCAAAAACAAGTAAAAATAGTGAGCAGAGAGTCCACGTGCATCCTCCACTACTAAAAATATACTTTAAAAACGGTCATTTTACTGTAAACATTTGTAAGAGAGCATTCTACACTTCTTCACAATGTAAAAGCTTATATGCGAGTGTGATTGGATAACGCAAAGATTTATGGCACGACAAGTCACAAATGAAAATGGAGCTAAAGGCATTCAAATGAAAGCTTGATAAAGTGCCCATAAACAAGAACCAGCTAATCATTCCTATAAAAATACAGAAATCTTAAATGGTGACCCTCCTTGCCCGCTTCATGCATGATCTTCATGATGAACTGAATAACAGATATGGCCATTACATGCACACTTATGGAAATGATGCAAGAACTATACATTTAATCTGCCCTTGATGAAGAGCTTTTGGTAGTAGCCCTCAAAATATGAAAACTTGCAAACAAACAAACTATAGTGAACGAACCTGCTCAAACCTTCACCAAAGCAGCCTGGCTGTGTCCTGCGAATCAGCAGCAGGCTCACATTTTTAACCCTGTGAATGAAGTCAATGTATGACTGAAAGTAAAGGACGCCACACTTGCTCCCTTGTTTACGTTTGCAACTCCAAGAAAACGTTCTTATTCTTCAAACGCTCCTTCTCCTCCACTGCTGCGTGGGCGCCATGCAGGTCCTGAAGAATTGTCAAGAGTCTTGTTACCCCATCCACTTTCTTATGATCTGGAAGGAAAGGCATAGAAGAGAAACCAATAGAAAGACATGCTAAGATGCAATAACGTTGCAGGTATGCCAAATACATAACTAATTATGTTTTGTTGGGTTTCTAAGTGAAATGAAGTTAACAGCTCAACAGAGAACAAACGAAACCCTTCAGATTTTACAGCATAATTTCAATTCAATTTACAATAAACACCAACCTAAAATATGAAATGTTTTATTATTATAAGTTAATTTAATGCAGTACATTATATGTAATTCATTTCTCTTATAAAATCATGTAATTTTATGCTCAAACCTTTGCATATCAGTAAAGCTTATTCCTATTTTAAAGAGGACCTATTGCTCATAAGTCCAGTGTTCTCAGATTGGTTAGCTCACCTACTCTGTGCTGATGGGTCAACTGCTAGTTCCGTCCCCTCAACACTGTGGCTATTTTTACAATAATATCGGTTCTGCTGAGTCTGTCTGGGCCAAAATGTGGTTCCTAAAAGTCAGTAAAGGGTAATTCATTCGTAGTAATAATTTAGTTGAAAGGTTACAATATGGTGAAGATATCCATTATCTTATCCCGCTATTCAGGGTCACGGGGGGGCTGGAGTCAATCCCAGCATCATCAGGCGAAGGCGAAGGCAGGGCGAAGGCAGGGTACACCATGGACCATCACCAGTCCATCACATGGCCAACACTCACTCACACATACAGGCAATTTTAGAGTGACCAATTAACCTAACATGCATGTGTTTGGACTGTGGGAGGAAACCGGAGTACCTGGGGGAAACCCACTCAAGCACAGGGAGAACATACACACTCCACACAGACCAGCCCGGACCGGGAATCCAACCCGGATCGTCTTGCTGTGAGGAGACAGTGCTGACCCCTACACCTCTGTGATGTAATTGTTGTATTTTCTAAAAGGCAGAAATGAGTAATGTATACATTTTGAAGAACTTCTCTGTGTTTCTGGCCTCTGTCAGTAATCTGCTTGGTGAGGAGTTTTCAGAGACGTTGGAAGCATCACAGTTTTTTGACCGAGCCATATTGAGTCCAGTGTAATGTCTACTTTTGTGTTTTAGAAGTAAACCTTCTAAAGAGGATTTCAAATTTTTTCAATTTTTTTTTCAAATACTTGCTGTTATACTGTCAACAAAGTCAGCGCCATTACAGTCAGGTAGAGCAAGCGGGTGGACCTGATCCTCCTTTGCAAGCTAGACTGGAACTTCAGAGCAGCAAATCTGAACTATTTGAACTCTGTGTGTTGCGTGAAGGCGTGCCAAGCTTGCTGGTAGGCGGGAAATAAGAAGTGCACTGTGGGATGACACCACCTCATAGCAGAGAAAATGCTGGAATTGCAACAAAGTGTTTTAGGCTGCTGAAAGAAGTGGTTTCTGTGGGGGAGAGTTTCTCCCTCTCTTACTTTGGCTTTCACAGCTTTGCAAGAGCGTTAGTTTCACAAAAAGCTACAACACGCCAAAGCAAAGGGGAAAAAAACGAAAAGCATAATAGGTCCCCTTTAATTACAAACTTATTTAATTACAAACTTAAACTATGTGTGTTTTCATTTACCTCTGTTTGAGTCCGCTTCGTTGGCATCTTCTTGCTTAATCAGTTCATAATATTTATCCCTGAAAGACATCAGAAAGACCAGAGAAGCTAAAATGAAACTGGTTGCTAACATAAACCAGGTCCTGGAAGATACTAGAGAGCACATTACTGGATTGTAGCCTTAGCTTGTACAGGACATACTACAGAGTTTAACTCCCTGAACTCTCATCTTATATTATTCAGTTATTACTTTAAAGACATGTTATTTGGTAGCTACTGTAAACTGATTTGTAAGCTGGCTATGTAGCAATAAGAGTGAGACGCAGAAGTGTAGAACCAAATACAGTTCCTCAGGATTTTAAGGGTTTATGTCCTCAGTACTTAAGTTGCTGCTGGCTGCAATATATGCAATACATCTACAGTCACTCCAAGCAGAGCATTACAAATAAATTACACAATGAAAGCAATGCCAGACAGCGTTCAGAACAGTTGCTACCTCATGGCATGCTGGACGCTGCTGAGGTGTCGGTAAATAAGTTGAGCTTCCAGGTCTGGATCCAGTGGGTCATACCATTCTTGCAAGGTGACACCATGTCTGGTCTTATCGCAGCCTGGATCTGCGCAGGGAGAACAAATCAGGAAACCTTTCAGACTGTGCAATAACATAGAACAAAGAAACATTTTAGTATATATCCTAAAATAAAGTCACTTGACTAAGAGGACAAACTCTCGAAGAGACTGTACTAGGGCTGCTAAGGCTAAGAAGACAATAGGGTTCATCTCTTGATCTTTTCCGAGTTTATGACTGCCCACCAGTCTGGACTGACACGGATGGAGGACTGACCGCCAGCTACCTAGCCTCAGACTAGCTGCCTATCCTCCATAACAGACTATACTGAAATGAACATGGACTCTCATCATCATCACTCTCAATGGGGATGGGTCCTCCCTTGTGAGTCTTGGTTCCTCCCAAGGTTTCTTCCTCCAGTTCTGAGAGTTATTCCTTACCACTGTCGGCTATGGCTTGCTAACCAGCTGGTTTTCTGTGACTTTTTTATGTTTTTAGTTTCTTATACTCTTTTGAACCTTTCTTATAACTAAACTAGTGTAAAGCTGCTTTGTGACAACATCAGTTGTTAAAGGCGCTATACAAATAAATTTGACTTCATTCAACAACCATTCTTGAGAAATTTCTTTTTAACAATCACTTATACAATTTTACAAAGTTTCTGACGTTCATTAAAGTCTCTTATTTTAGATTTTCTCTTACGTAAGAACCGAAACTGTGCACACTCTAGAGCACAAAGGCACAACCAAAAGCAAGTCATTGGTAAATAAAGTCAAGTGTCCTGAATGCATTACCTTGCACTTCCTCTCACTGCAGAAGTATCAAAAAGACGTTTTTGAAATGTTATAAAAAATACTAATAAATATATATATATATATATATATATATATATATATATATATAACTCTGAAAATGAGACTGAATTTTTAGCTGTCACCAAGTTTCATGGTGATGTGCAGACATGATTATTTCATTGGCTGATGAAAGAAACATGACATCACCCCTAGGTCTACAATCAGTAGATTTATATGGCTTATATATGTGAGCGGCTCAAATCTCAGTTTGGTGACAGGTGAAAGCAGAAGCAATAGCATGCCAATTAGGAGTCTAACCAGTTGCAGTACCTGTTTTCTCCTTTTGGTGGCAGCAGCTCCATCTGTCAGCTTTGTAGATGCCAGGGTGATAGCTGCTCATTGTGTTGGTGTTGTGGCTGCATGCTTTCCGCAAGGCAGACAGCCACTGGTTCAGCTCGTTGACACTCTAAAGGAAAAGAATAACAGAATTATTAGACCTTAAACTGTTTGTAAAGCTTTACTGTTGCTCTTAAATACACAAAAACTAACATCGGTGCCTGTAAATCTTGTAACATCTACAGTGAACACACATTGAAGACCGGGCCCCTATACTGCTTACCATGATCTATGCCCCTTTAACCTAATCAAGACCTCCAGCCTCTTGACCTTTTTGACCTAACTGTTCTATCAGGAATCAAGATGTATATATTATAGAACGCAGGATGCTGTTTGTAATAAAAACAGGGCCTGGCTGAGTGTCTTACTTTCTGTACTGTTAAGCTTGTACCTTGCAGTCTAGGTAGAGTGTCTCCTGCTGGCCAGAATCCTCACTCGAGATGATCTGCATAACGTTGGTGCTTCCAAAGCACTTTTCCTCCACCTTCTCTACCGCCCGGATCTTTGGCAGGGAGATGAACGAGGTCTTCTGCATTATACAAACCCATCATGGACACCATTAGAGAAGACACATTCATCTGTCAGTATAAGTCAAGTCCAGTCAAGTCAAGGCAGCTTAACAGAAGTTTGAAAACATAAAAACATGAAGTCAAAACACGTATCCTCCTGTGAGCAAGCCAGGTTTTACAAGGTTTTAAGAGGATACACCAAAGTTTGTCATCAGAAGGACTAATAATAGGTAGTGGTAGGTGGTGCTCACCTTTGAATGCTGTGTTCGTGAATAAGACAAAGTGTCTTTGCTGAGGGTTACATAGTACTTCTTAAAGGGGGAGGTCATGGGTATGCATTTGTCTTTGGTCTTATGGAGGAAGAGGAAGCCTTCTTTTTCCATGGTGCCACACTGGAGACTCATACGGGTTTGAAGGCAGAGGTCTAGAGGAAAGACATGCGTATACTATCAGTTGTATTGACTATTTAGAGTTTATTGTATGTAGTTTTGCTTATAGTTTATAATGCAGCATATGTAGTCTGTATTGGCTGACTGGAGCATTAAGCTTGCACTGGTTTATGGTAATAAACTTTAAAACTGTGAGAAGAATACATGAGTTGAAGCAAGCATGTTATAGTGGACTATGGCTGAGAGGTCACACATCTGCGGCTCGATCAAATGTGACATGTTGGAATGAGCCCCCAGTACCTCAGCGGGTCCAATTCAATCTTTTCAGTGTAATTACTCAATAAGTGCGGCTCACCTTCCGAGTCATGGCAGCTGACCAGCCGAGTGATGAAGTCTTTAAGCTGGGAGATGCCTTGTTGGATGGCAGGCTGCAGAGGTACCATCCATGGCTCCTTAGAGCAGCAGACCAGAGTGTCCAGATTGCCAATGGTCTGTACAGCCTGGGCACAAATATAGCAGAAGACCTTTAAAAGTCAAGCCTTGGGTTCTTATGAGGGTTTATGATCAGCGATTAATCAAGTCATTTAACAGGAGTGCATGAAACGTGGTCTCATCTACCATTAATGTCTGGGAATAGCTTTAATCTGTACCATGATTCTAAAGGAAAAGGAAATATGGCTGTTGATGCTAATGCTGAATGAGCAGATCCAATGTAACAC
This sequence comes from Megaleporinus macrocephalus, assembly GCA_021613375.1. Lineage (NCBI taxonomy): Eukaryota > Metazoa > Chordata > Actinopteri > Characiformes > Anostomidae > Megaleporinus > Megaleporinus macrocephalus. The sequence continues at coordinate 20,036,666 of CM038726.1, forward strand.
ATTCTGTAGTCTCAGGGCGGCTAATCTCATCTGAAGGAGGTGCACCAGAGTACTGGATCCACTTTTCCATTTGGTAGTACGTTAAACCCAAAGGCTAAAATCTAGTTCCAAAGGAACAAAGTCAGACAGAGAGAGCCCTAGACAAATCTAAGAGAACAATAGAGCTTGTTACAGCATAGTAGAGTCTAGTAATGCATGGAGCAGACCTTAGCCAGCAGCAGCAGAGTGCGACTGGTCCGGGCATCTGCATGTTTCTCCCGCAGATGGAAGAGCTTAGGAGACATGATGGCAGGGGAGATAAAGCGGAGGCACAGGAAGCTGGTAACAGCAATGAACTTCACTTTCTGTGAGGGTGCAAGACAGGAGAAAGAGCTATGATCATTCAGTCCAACAAAAATATAAAACATCTAATAAAAATAATCACAAAAGTGCTAAACTGTGTGCTAGCTATCTCTAAAATTATATATGAAATGTTATATAAAAGCGAATATTATCAGTAGACTATTTTTGCAACAACTTGTTGAATTATGTTACATTTTAAACACACCACACATTTATGAGAATCATAAGCATAATCATCATGTATTATGCATGTACATATCTGTCATTAGGTTCCCGAATGGTACGCACCCTGTACTCTGGATCCGGGAAGCGTGCTTGCACTCGATGGTAGAGCTGCTGGAAGGCCTGACAAAGCAGCAGGGGGCAGTAAGAGGCTGACTGCAGGATAGCAGTTAAGAGCTCTGAGAGGTACGACTGAAGCAGGCTGGAGCTCTGCTGAATCACGTCGGCTTCTGTGTGCAGGCGATGCAGCCCTGTGCACCTACAATCACAGATATGATAAATGAAGCTACTGAAAAGGGCCCTCTAGACACACTGATGGAATCTAAGAGGGGAAAGAAAAGCGTGTTTGCTTTGCTGGAGGTTTTCCTGGTGGGGATTGTTGAAGCCCAACTTGGGTGCAAATATGTTATTTAGTAATCAAGTTGGAGATAACTGAGACTTTCCTATGGCAATGCTCTGATCGTGAGATATTTTTAATTCTGGCCATTGTGGTACTAAACTTCTGGGGGTGCTCTTGTAACAACAACATCTGTGGACAACAACGATACATTTTGGGCTAAATGTAGGTGGGAACATGGGCCTATTTGGGTGGGACCATTCTGAATAGGGGTGTACGATATATATTGTCTATGATAATATCTTAATTGCTGTGTTAATGATGTGTGAGCTGGCGCTATGAAGTACTCTACAGACTGAGAAAAAAACAACTATCATAACGCCTCAACTCCAAGTGCTTACTACTTCATGCTTTAGTATAGGCTGCTGCGAGTGAGCATTGAGAGTGCCCATACTGTGTGCTAGCATAGAAGCCTAAACAACACACATAAAGCTGAAAACACACTGCGCCAGGAGAAGAAACTCAGACACCAGCAGTTTTGCAGTCTACCGCCTTACATTTAAAGATTGCTCAGCAGCCAATCTGTTCCATCATCTCCCAACAAACCACCACACAAAGTATGAGGAGTATGGGAATTAGTGAATGAATTCAAAGCCCTGTAAAGATGGAGATTAAAGTAAGGGGTGATGCTGCACTCATCAACCCTGTCTAACAGACAACAAGCTTGCCATCAGCCTGTGGATAAAACATAAGTAAGAATGACTGAAACATCTCCTAAAACCCTCCAAATATACATCTCTGTACCACTTGTGCTAAGAATACATGACCTGCGGTGTGATATATATTTTTTCTATTATTATCGTGATGAGTTTCCATGATATACACATTGTAAAAGCGTCAATGAAGGACAGATTAGTACATGCAGTGCCAGAGAGCGGCCGATACACTGTCTATACAAACTGTTAGAAGCCTAACGAGTGCTTCTCTGAACTGATTAAAAACACAGCTCTCCCACACAGAAGACAAACAACTTAACCAGCCGGCCAAACGGCCAATTACCTGTACATGAGTCACGACCAGCCAGGGATGCACTATTAATTTGAATTCATTATAACCTTAAGTGATCATAATTCTTCACTTCTCATATCATCATCGTGACAGCTGACATTTCTTTTTATGGCGGCACCAAATAAAAGTTAACATTTACTGCATGTTTCTATTACGCAACAGCATTTTACCCAGCCAGGTAGCGGGTTTGCTAGTGTTACCAATTGCTCTCTGAATATTAAACTAGGAAAATTTTGAGGTCAGTTTTAGAAGAAAGACGAAAGACCTTTGTTTTGAATGTTTTCATCACAAGTTCCCAAGTTGGCAATGTGCCCATCATGTGTGGTCTTATCCTCATTCTTTCTATCCAGGCCCCAAGTTTCATTGCTGTTCTGCTACCCACCCCTCTCCTGGAGTTCACCAAGCAAAATGAGCCACATCCTGAAACCTCAAGAGGAAGCAGGAAGGCTAGGATAACATCGAACTAACTACGAGGTGGTGTCACAAAGTGATGGGAGTGCGAGGAGCAGAGGAGGCGGCGAAGGCAGGATGGACGGAAGGGCGGACACAAACGCGAGCTTTTAACCAAAACACTATTAACAAGAAATGAAACAAAAACAAAACATGAAGCACATAACACGATAAACACAAACGAACCGGAAACAGGGAGCGAACGGAAACCACATCAACATAACAACCACAATGAACCAGCAACACACAAGGAGAACCCAGGAGGTTAAATAACAACAGTAAACGAGGGACGCCTGGCAAACGGGAGGAGCCATAAACTACAAACAAGTGAGGGACGGAGACAAAAGGGCACATGACTAAAACATAAACAAATGCACATGGCCAGACGAGGGAAATGTAAACAAAAGACAGACAGACGAGAACAGGACAGGGACAGGTGGACAAAGGGCCTGACTGAATAAGCCTTTCCTACAAGATGAAGAGAGCTTTTGTAAGATTTCCAGTTTAAAACATTCCAAAATTTACTGACATTATCAACAGTGTCGCTGGTATGTCTAAGACATGTATGTACTGTGTTGCAGAGATATCTACTGAAGATGCTGACCAGCTAGCCCTTTGTACAAGAGGTGATAATGAGTCACTGCAGTGTTGAGTCAAATTATTATTATTCCAACATGAGAGAATGAAGAAGTAGCACTGCTCTAATGTTAAAGGTCCTGCTCCCGGTTAAATCATTCATAGACAGGTAGCCAATGAACGGCAGTGTAAACCCATGATGGGTGAAGCTGTTTGCAAACGACCATTATAAGGACTGCCGCTGCCCACTCTCAACAAGAATACACGCTGGAGACAAAACAAGTGATACAAAAAAAAGCAAAATAAGAGTAAACATTGGCATTTCTTCATTTCTTTCCAAGGCTGGAGCTCATGGAAAGTAAAAGGATGTAGCTTGATGCTGAACTTGCAACATCTTTTCTAGGCTTAAAGGAGAACAAAAGGGGGAGGAGGAGGGACTATATAGTTTGAAGTATGAATTTAACACTCATCTTACAAGCTGCTCCTTTTAGAGAAATCAGATTTTTTTATCAGACAGTCAGTTATTTTTTATCAGACAATTATGTGTGGCTCACTCAGTGAGTTCTTTATTTATCCATTATTTTTCTCACCCTGCATCTTTCAGCTCCACCTTGTTGGGATCCAGTTCCACATACTTCTTCTCCTCAAAAATGCGATTGATGATGGGACCCAGAAGTCTGTGCAAATACTGCATTCCCGCCACCTATCAGCACAGAATAGGGTGGGATTTAGTTCCGAACATTTGTGAAGAACTTTACCAACTACATACAAGCTTCAAACAATCACAAACAATAATACTCTGGATTGAAAAGATATGAGATACGATATGAGATATATGAGATATTATTTTTTACCTTCAGAAACGACTCCATGGATTTGGAAGCTAAAGAGTTGCTTCTAAATAAAGTGTTGGGTTCGGCTGAGGAACAAACAAAAAACAGAAAGGAGATGACTAATCGCCCAGATTCTCTTCTCAGTGCAAGTTCATCAGTAAATCTATTTTTCAGGAAGCTGCATGTTGTTAAATAAGGCTTGTTTGTGTGCCTACTTGTTTTCTCCAGTTCCAGTTTGAAGAGCACATCCAGGAACTCTTTAATCAGCCCTTGTCCCAGAAAGAGCTTCACCAGGTTATTGGCTACTTCCTGTCTGTTTTCAGATGTCGTTGTCTCATCGATTAGCATGATCAGATCAGGCCAGTTGCCCTGTGATTCACACAGCTGTCATATGTCAGTGTTCACTAGGAAACGTTCCATGACAAATACCAGACTATGAGACACACAGAGCATAGTTAAGAAGCTTCAAAATGAATAGATGTACTGTTTTTAAACAAAAAATGAAAGAAAGAAAGACATTATGTATCAATAATTCACCCAGTATAATAAATACTGTGCTTGATGTATTTAGCATAACATATTACGCCATGGATATAAAATTAGAAAACAAAATCACAATTACAGCTACTGTTTATTCTTTGTAAGAGGTGGAACATGTTAGTGACTCAAGCTCACATTAAGGTGAGTCCCGACAGACTGGCTCAGTAGCTCAGTGAGGGGCTGGTAATGGCTGGACGGCAAGACCGTCTCGTCACGAAGCCGCAGCTGCAGCCGCAAGGAGCCCAGAGTGCCTCTTAAAAAGAGAGAAGGAGAGACAGAAAGAGAGAGACACCAGATTGAGTGACGCCAGGGTAATCATCACACAGCCTAGAGGTATTTAACCCTACACGGTAAAAGCACAAAGGAAACAAGTCATGAGTTTTGCGACATCGGTTGAAAAAAAAATCACCTCCTGTAATATCAAAAAATTGTAAACTGTTTTAAGCCTGGAGCGAATGCAACACAAAGAGATTATCCTAAAAAAGCAAGCCCTGACTCACTGCACTTAAAGCATTCCAGGAAATATGGCCAGCAGGACAGACAAACAATAATAAAGAAAATGACTCCATTATAGCAACCTTCCCGAGAAAACGCTCCATAAAAGAAAGGCGATGGGAGACTTTATAGCTGCGTGGGTAGGCTGTGCTTTATAGCCCTGGCACAATGAAAGAAACTAAAAAAATAGGCATTAAAGGCAGTCAGACAGGGGTGGGGAGTGTGTGTGGGGGCAATATCATGGTCTGTGGTTGGCAGCTGCTGAAGGTCAGAGGAGCATCCCACCCGCTGGAGCCTGAAACGACTCGTAATACAGCCTGCATGCAGTCCTGTGGCCAATGGGTGCGCAACTTTTTTAAATATGGGACACAGTGTGTTAGGCTCGTTACAACAAGCATGCTCCACAATATGTACTTGTATCAGGTGGTGACAGATATAAAAACCTGCACTGACCACCCAGCCCACCAAGCCACGGAATCAAGTGGCCAAAATGAACAATTTGTGACCATAGATATCATGTTTACATTGTATTTAAACAAACCAGCATGATTCACTTTAAAAATAGTCTTAAAAATATTATATTATAAGAATTTAATCATTGTCGTGTTGAGATTTTTTTTAATATAAATCGTAGCATGTATTAAAAGCTTATTAGACAGATGGCCAAGAAGGCTCTGGGCTTTGTGACCCCCGCAGTTATGACAAACAACCCTAGGCTCGAGAACAAGAACCTGTGATGTTATCTTTAGACCTTCTAGACTGGGGAACCACTCCACCCAGAAGTTAACGACTTGGCCAGGTGTTGTGGGCCGAAGAAGCAGGAGGTGCTGGCCTATAAAGGGACTATGCAGGGTAGACCAGGGCAGACCAGGGTGTGAGAGCTCAGAGAAACGTCGGTACCGCAATCCCAAGAATAAAAAGCTTAGACTCTGAACTGGTCTCCCTCTTCATTCTGATGGCAAAAACGAAGGTACGACAGTGGTGACCGTGGTTGGTGGCCCTGATGTCATGGGATCTGTGTTATGTCACTAGTTAAGGTTTACTACTGCAGTGACTTTATTTTATATTAGTAAATATATAAACCGTAAGGAAATATGTGATATTAGCCAACCTTATCCAAGGAAACAGTATGTATGACTTGCTTAGGGAGGACCACCATGGTCATGCTACCATGTTAGCTCTCTCACGGTGGTAACAGTTCACTGCAAATTCAGTTTTATCAGAGTTCTACCACAAAAGTTTATTAAAGATCAATTCCACCACAGGAAATGTTTCCTTGTGGAGACACTTACAGTACGTAGCATTTCTTTACAGTGGTGGTGAATGGAACCAGGGGTCACAATGTCTAAAACAAAAATGTAGCCATTTTATTTACTAACCAAAACCAGCAGTAAACCTACACGTGTCTTCTGAGTTTTTATGGATGAACACTAGTGGTCATAGTGGTTAATCTTAAAAAAAAATAAACTTTCCACCATAAATGGATATTAATAGGTTATCAAACATGATCAAAGCTATCGTAAAACAATTTCTCAGGCTTTAGGCAAAGCGTTCACAAACATTTTCACAGCGTAATAACTTTTTGTGAGGAAGCCTTTAGAAACATTAAACATCTTCAGACATCTGGTTCCTATCACCACCACTGTAAACAATGCTTTTATAACAATGCTTTTTTAATGATTTTACAATTTATAACTCTATAATGAAGCATTTCACATCAAGCCCTAATTCTAATCTTTAAATATGCAGATGTTTTGCTTTTGTTCCCTCTTAAAACGCTAAAAGATCTCCAAGCCGGGTGACAAATGTGAAATGTTTGTGGTCAGTGTTTGTGGTAATACTTCTGTATCCTTTTCTTTAATGTCTCTGATCATTCTGTATGTGTATTATGCAGGACAATCTATTCAAACTTCAACTGTTTGTAGCTCTTGTTTGTTTCACTCAGTCCTGGTCAATCAAGGCTGACAGGCATGCGTCTGTATCAATGAAGGACTCTATCTGTTGGCTCTTTCCATTCTCTCTTGAGTGTTGCTTGATTTCAACAAGCTTCCGCGCCTCCCCTCCACCCGACCCGCCGCCCACTTTTATGACAGAACATGCTAGAAGCTGCTGAGCGCGTAAGATAAAAACAACCATTATTTTGCTCTCCTGAAGGGTCTGGTCGCATCCATTTTTGCTCGAGAGGCCCTGACTGTGATATTTTGATTGAGCCTACTCAGAGCCCACCCACACCCGCTGATCACTCGCACTCCATGATCTCAATGCCGAAGAGGGGTAACACTTAAGGGAAAGTGGGAGGCTGAAGCGTACTTGTGTGTGTGTGTGTGTGTGTGTGTGTGTGTGTATGTGTGAGCGTGTGTGCCAAGCGCCACCATCAGCAGCCAGTCACCAAACAGCAGGCAACAGATGGTGGGCCGTCAAAAATCCAATCAGGAAGAAGACTGTGTGGAAAGCAAAAAAAAAAAAAAAAAAAAGAAAAGAGGCAAAATAAATAACAACAACGCCAGCTTGACTGGTTCACTGAGAAGAGTGCAGATCCAGGGAGGGGGAGGGGCAGATTATGGGCGCTTAATGGGCAACTCTTTTTTTTTTTAGCAACCGAATCCATTAGAATGACATCATTGCAGAAAGAGGGCATAACAGGCGAAACTCATCTTTATACTTCACCATATGTCCCGCATGGTTTTAATATCCATGCCCTGCATTCAAACAGGACAGTTTATCAAAGCACATGTCATGCCAACACCTGACTAACTGACTTGGGTTCTAATGTGTATATACACATAGACAGAACTAAATGTACACTGGCATTTTAACTCCATTAACCAGCTTAATTTAAAGCATTTGCTCGCGTGGGCTTGTCGTCTCTTTCACTGCACTTAGTTACTTTACTACAAACATATTTATGAAAGCCGCCAACGTGCTACCGCACAAATGAAACTGATTGACTGAAGAAATAACTGTAAATATCACAATAATGTACTACTGTTGCAACAGAACCTGGAGGAAAATAATCCTTTGTTTGGGATCAGCAGTGACATATTAATTCCTCTTTTTCATCTTTTCAAAGCGGGCACAGATGGACGAACATTAATAAAAAGGATTTTCACCAAATTCGATTTCTGTGCGTCTCTGTAAAATAGAGCATTCTATCAGATTTCCAGATCAACCTTGAATACATAATGAACAAGGAACGTTCTATAGCATTGATGTTTGCCTTTTGTAAAGGATCCCCCTGCCTGTTAGAATTCATTTAAACAATTAGAATGAGCTACGCAGTCTGGAATAATATATTTACCACTTCCAGTAACTTATGCCATCATTTAATCCATTATAAGATTATACACAAGCTCTATGTGACTCTGCTTCCTGCCTTTCAGAAGAAAGTCAGCACTGATAAAATATGTTGTGGATGCCATCTTTAGTCACTAGATACCTTCCTTCACTTTTCAGGCAGTGTCCAGTAGTAGCAGGGTTTTGGAATTCTGTTACTCAATTAATTTCGGAATTGTTAGATGTATGATTATCAATGTGTCCAGCTCTTTTGTTGTTATGTGATGATTCAAGAAAAGAATGATTCTTGTGGCAGACTTGACAGCTTCTATAAAAGCTATTTTAAAGCAATAGTATGGGAATAATGTTTTATAGAGGAAAATATGACGAAGACATTTTGATTTTAGAACGGTCTACAACTAAACTCCACACTGCTGCTACAAATACTGTTAATAACTGTACAGATGCTATATGGTTTGTAAACTATCATATATAAAACATATACATATATATATATATATATACACTTGGTTTGTGATTTGTGAATATTGGGAACTCTAAATAAAACGTTTAAAAAATCTAGAATGAGCTGAGGAATCTAAGTATAAGACCACTGATATAAGGATGGGGGAAGTCAAAGGAAATATATATAAAAAGAAAAAAAATATATGTGGGAATATGGGGTTTCTATGCTCCTGTTGCTGCAAAATAAATCACTTACTTGGTTGTTTTAATGCAAATTCAATAAATGAAAGTGTGGTCTAAGTGATCTTATTTAGCACACCCCCACCCCCCACCACAAAAAAAAATATATACATCATTCAAATCAGCAATCGATTTCTATTATTATTTCTTCCTAATTCAGCTCTACCATCATGTGTCTAAATTCAAAATACACATGACAGTAGAAGAGACTGCAATCCTCTCGGCTTGGCCTATTATATTAGACCTTGTAAACTGTTTGGGGGGTCTAGTGGTCAACATCGCTGGAGCCGTTACAGAGTTTTGGCTAAACGCCTATTTGAAAAAAAAAAAACATTAGGCTTTATTTAAAATGCTTCATTTGCACAGTGAAACAGTAAGTGGTTACACAGTGAATGCCTACTTACAGATATGACAAATGATGTTTAATGTAGCAGCTATCAAGTTTTACTGTTTGGTCATTTAGTTAACGTTTGCTAGCCTGAGGTTTAAGTTACCTGAGGTAGAGAAACTCGATAGGCTATTTAACATTAACCAGATATTTGGTGTAGTGTTAATTTCAGGAAACTTATAGAGGTATAGACACAACATTATTTATAGCTCTATAGTTCTTGTTTTTATATTTATCACATTAGCTGTAGCCACATACTGCTGTTCACAGTAAGATAATGCCAGTGAAAAGGTCATACAGTGTAAATCATAATAAAGTGGTAAATTCCTCAGTTCCTGAACTTGAGATGGACATACAACATTTTCTTTATATGAGTTTTATTCAGGAGAGGGAATGGCTCTGCTAAAGGATATGTTGATGCCTCATTAAAGCCTTGGGTTCTTACAAATGTGATATACCAAAAAACAATGTGATACTAAACAAAGGTGAAAAGAGAGAGCGAAAGAAGCTGAAGAAGACTGACCGGCACATTTAAATAATAGATTTAGGTCCTGCAGTTTTAAAAGAGAGGAGAATGACTTTAGTACTTCTGAAAGATCTGTTCCTGTTGTAAGTGGATGCATAGATATGTGCATGAAGAAAAAAGCTATGGATACTGATACGGTATTGGCGCCGATACTGGCACTTACACACAGTATCGGTATCGGCAATAGAGAGTGAAGATACCATGAAGCTTATTAACTAAATGGCTGCACGTGGTTCTGCATTGTGGCAATTTTTATTTTTTCATAGCTCTGAAACTTTTTAATGTGCAGTTACTCAACCAGTAAATGATGTTCTTTCAAGGTTATTATATCTTATTCAGGACAAGACATAAAATAATACAACATATAAAAAGTGGAACACTATAAATATCAGGATTTATAGCCATATATTGAGCATTTAAGTCAGAGTTGGTATCGGTATCTGTACTCAGTATCGGCAGATACCTGAAAAGCTGGTATCGGTATTGGTATCGGTAAGGAAAAAGTGGTATCGGTGCATCCCTAGTAATAAACAGTAATAAATCTTTCCAGAATCCATTCTTTAGTTCAGCCTTCTCAAATACATTAAAAACTTCAATCCACTCCTCCATTTAAAAGCCGTATTAATACTATATGTTCTGGACTAAATGCTTGCTTCTATCTCTTCCCACCTGCTCTGGAGTCTCAGTACTTCAGTGTAACGGAGAACTGAGCATACAGAACGCTGTAGGACCTGTAACTGATCTGAGAGCAGTTTGTATTATAATGAGATCAGGACATGTTGAACTTGGTCTGTGTACAGTGTGAGTAAAAGAATGAATGAATGAACAAACAAATAAATAAACTGATGAATGAATGCTTTAGGCTGTAATCTCTGTCACACTGACACAACGTGTCCCCAGAATACTCTCTCTTCTAATCCTCCCCACAAACACACACACTGACATATCGCGTTTGCCATCACTGCTGGCCAATCCCGATATCCCGGTTCTGGTCAAAACCTTGAAGTTTTTACATAAGCACTGACATCCCGCTCCTCCTCTGCATGCCTGCTTCATAATCCTCTCTGCGTATCCACATGATGGAAGAGAGAGAAAGAGAGAGAGAGAATGAGAGGGAGACAGAATGAAAAAAAATCCCAGGATTTAGCCACGGAAAGGATTAGTACTTCCTGTCAGCACATGGACGGGAACAGACACGCACAAGTTTGCAAAAGCCTTGCGCACAGCCAACAAACGCAGAGGAGCAGCCGTCTACGCCAAAGCATGACGACATATCCAGTGGGTAGCGCGAATTCTGTCACCTTTATCCAGAGCCTCAGACAAAGAGGTTCAGCACAACAATTGAGAATGGCGCCGCAACGCATCATCTGCGCCTCTATTCAAAGATCACACAATTTAAAATCTCACCACGTCTCTTATAGAGGTGTAATGATGACGGACACGCATATGGATGCAATTTTGATATTCAGATATTTGTAAGAATTAATAGACAGACAATTGGTGGACAATGGTGAACAAAAAAATAGAGATGGAAGGATCGATCGGCTATGTACGGTATCGATAGATTTTTTATCAAAATATACGATTGATGATCGGCGGCTATTTCTCCAATTTAGCCAATACTGAGAGCTGATCGACGGTGTTAAACAAATGAGCCTAATTTCTGTATTTCCAGCTAGCGTTTCATCCAGGAAGAAAAGAACCCCCTCTGGCCAGCTCCCTGCAATTCCTCTCTGAACCACTAGGTGGAAATACACACCCTTTCATTTTCCACAGACTGACTAAAGCAGCGGCCTCTCGAGAAAAGCATGCGCTGATAGAAAGCATGTCTTCCGTCTTTTACCGTATGTGACACAGACTCATTCAGGACGTTTTTAAATTTGTAAAATCAGCGTGTCTCGTTGAGGAACCAAGACAAAGACATTTAACACACTAATAGAGTGAGTATCAGCAAACAGCAGAGCTAGCACGCGCAGCTAGCACAAAACTAATAACCCAGAACAGATAATAACCAGTACAGACCAGATCTGACCGGTACGAACAGAACAGCAGCAACAATTCAACATCTACATTTAATGATTACAGATTGTCGTTTAAAATAATCAGAGTCTGCGTTTAATGACTGCAGTTTTTACTGCATTTACTTCATTTACTTTTTTTTCGTTTTAAATTAAGGGTTTAAATTAAATGATTGCAGTTTTGGGGATATTTGTTTGATTTACTTTGTTTATTTACTGCTAATTTTGTTTCAAATATTATGCTTATTATTATTATTATGCTTAAATATTATTATTTCATATGAGCTTGTTAAAAATGGTAATAAACCAGTTTAGACCATGTTTCATGACTTGCTTGCGCTAATAACTACATGTAGCCCTGCCGTGGCATATACCCCGCCCTCTATCGGTATCGGCTATTGGCCGATCGTGCTAAACGGTGATCTGCGATCGGAATCGGCCTCAAAAACGCTGATCAGTGCATCTCTTAAAAAAAAACTACTGTGGCCCAAATCAACATAAGAATTTCCGCTCACGCAGTAGGTGAATGCACTGGTGATAGGGGGCGCTTAAAAACAGCAGCACAACAATTTAGCAGCACAAAGAGGAACATATATAAATATAATTCTTATTCAAAAATAGCCAACGGCAATTAGAACGCTGTTCATCTGGAGTAACAGAGGCAGCTTCTTCAGATGAGGTGATGAGCTGACGAGAGGAGAACCGACAGATGCTGTAGGAAGTTGATGAGGACTCGTTGTCTTCTACTATGGATGCATATTCGGCGAATTCTTTTAACCGATAACCAGTCAGCATCAGTCAGCAGTTAACTGTTAACCTTAACCCTAACCCTCTTTCCAAGCCCAAAATCAAGAACATGAACCATCTAAACGGAGAAGGACCGGGCCTAAAACCCTATGAAAATCACCTTCTCACCTTCTGCTCCCATGCAATCCCTAATCTAACGCTTCATCTACTCCCTGTTCCTCAGTCTATATCTACTATATCTGCCCTACCACAGTCATTATGGAAGAGGGCCGACATTGCTTGGAGGAGCATGACCATAAGTTCTAAGTACTACCCTGGACCCCTAATTCCCCATACTTGAACCCAATTGAGCATCTGTGGGACCATCTCACGGGCCATCCAGTAGCTGTGGGATGCATGGCTCCATGTGACAACCTACTAGGACCTTATTGAGTCTCCCAGCCCGTCTAGCTGTTTTCCATACTGCAAAATGTTCATGAACATCTGCCTTAGATCACATCCAGCACAACAACACAATCTTTGTAGTAATTTGACAATAAATCTAGTTGTACAGGTTGCACACTAGGGGTGGGCGATATGGCCCTACAATAACATCACAATATTTCATGGTATTTTTGCGATAACGATACTCTTGGCGATATGACAAAACATTAAATTTAAAAAATATATTTCAAGAATACACTACTGCAATAAACTGAAAATGTATATACAATTTTTATTATTGCATACGATATGATATGGCACACCCCTAACTGAGATATTAAAAAATACAATATTTTTTTATTAGATGGTAACAGAAGTCAATGATCCAGAATGTCACGATACTAAATAATGCACTCCAAATATCTCCATAGATTGAGGTCTGAAGTAAAATGAATGATACTGGACAGATAAAATCTGTCTCTAGTAGATATATAATGGGAAATGAGAAAAGTGTGAATTTTTCTTTTCCTAAAACCAGTTAAAAGTAGTACCCTTATGTGATAATTAGGGATGGGTGATATGGCACGATATTTCAGGGTATAATTTCGTTCACAATATTCAAAAATGTTGGCGATATTATTGTGTACGATTCGATATGGCAGACCCCTAATGCACACTTTCACATGTTTTCTTAAACAGTAACACTATTATGCTCTGAAAAATTTACAAAAGAACATTTTTGAAATATACTTGGCGGTAGTTTGATCTTTGTGTTCTCAGTAGTGAGAAAATGTAGGTCTTCTGTGGGAAAGTGAGGAGAGAAAGTAGAATATCCAGCGAATGTCCAACATAAACCACGTCGTAGCACTCATTCATATCAAACCGTCTCTAACACAACCAAAAAGCCGACAGCTCAGTTCTAATCACAGCAGCTACAAACTGATATCTCACTACAACTGTGAACTGAGCCCCATCTGTGAAAATGAAACTCGCAAACACAACTAACGAGTATCATGCAGGCCTTAACAACAGTCGGTACACAATACTCACTTTGTTCACACACACACGCAACAGCAGATGATGAACTAAAGAATGACCTGCAAGTTTCTCCAGAACGTGTGACATGCAGAGGGAATCGCATTGAAATGTCTTCTTCTCCAACACAAACACTTCTCCAACACGTCTTCTCTTTTACACAAACAACAGCAATAAATAAAGAGCACACATTTGTCATTTGCTGGAGGTCACGAATATCCCACTCACTCATCAGTCATGCATATACGCCAGAGCCGCTATCCAGAAATTTGGCATTGGCTGTAGTTTTATTCAGTATTAGATCTGCTCAGTTTGAGGTAAACAGCAGTTGGTGAGTGGAGTGTGTCTGGGAATTATCTGTGATACTGACTGATAAACCCATGTAAACAAATATAAATAGGAACTGTTTATTACGATTTAAATAAAATCTTATTTTTTTATTCATGGAATAATCATTTATCTTATCTTTGTGAAAATGTCTAAAACGAATATCTTTTAATTGTTAGTGTTGCTGGCTAACATCAGCTAGATCAGATAACCTTATTAACAATAAGACTGCACTGCCTCGGACTGCAAATTTCGTTATTTTGTAAGATTTATTTTTGTCTGACTACTCAATTTTGTATTTAACAACACATGCATGCTAAGGCACTTTGTCCTGCAGTAATAAAGAGTAATATAACTATAATATAACTATAATACATACTCACAAACACTGTATTTACAATCTTGTTAAAATGCACATGTTCAATATATTTTTTATATAGAAAAAAATATATATTATTATTTTTTGCAAAAACACTGCAGCATTTTGAAAAAAGCATAATTAGTACCAATGAATAACTGTCTAACATTTTCAATACATAAAAAGTATCAGTTATAGAAGTTTTTATCACTTTTATAAAGATTAGGTTTTTTTTAATAGCAGGTTGTAAAACCATCCCAATGTATGTCAGTATGTATCACAGAGCATATTTGATTACAGAGCAAATTATGGAAAGTAACTGACCCAAAGCTGGGCCTAAGGAAAGGCACCTAAAGTCTCTCTGGACATATTTCTTTGTTGGTGCTGGCTGTGCAAGAAAATGGAAATGAAATCAAAGGCACTCACTCGTACTGGCTGTGTTTGGGTTTGTCAGGCCCCAGGCGAAACCATCCCTCCTCTTGCTGCGCCGACTGAAGCCTGTTGATGTTGAACAGGACCTGAGGGATAGCAGGAGACAAACGCGTCAGCCGACTTAACAATTAAATGTCAAAGCAACACGAGCCAGGGATGATGATCAAGACATTTATTGGCGGGTGAGAAATTCAATGTGACTTTTGTTTACCAGAAGAAACTGCAAACACTGTAAACACATTTTACAAACTACATCACAAGTCATCTGTTTCAAAATTCCAAAATAATGTACAATGAACGGTCAACAACATAATAACAATAATACAAGACCACCACCTTCTAAAGTACTGACACCACAATAATCAAATGGATACTTTGTATCAGCACACTTCTAAAGCAAGAACCATACTGAAACATACACCCTCGACTCAACTTTTCAAATTCAGCGTGGCATCCCCACTTCTCAGATAATTAGCATTCCTTTGGTTTCCGTGCCCCACCAAATTAGCTGCCATCATCTAACGAATGGTGCCTACAGCTCATCAGATCACGCTGATTACTCTGAAGGGTTCTTTACTAAAATCTTGCTGATTATCAATTATAATGTATCACTTATGCTGTTAGTACTGATGGGACACTATTAATATCTTTCATTTACATAATTTGAATAACCTGAAGGCTCCTTTGTGAAGTACTTGATCACAGACTATTAAGTTTGTCTCAGAAGCTACATTTATCAAAAATGTTACCTTTCCAAGGAAGTCATTCCTGCTGACAAGGTCCCAGTCCCATACCTCCACACTAAGAAGACTATCGGTCATCTTAGTATCATCCAACTCAAACTCAAAACTCTCATTCCAGCGTGGATAGCAGGACTTCTTTACCACCTACGGGAGTGTATGGTACACCAGAATCAAAGAAACACCTCAACCAAACAATGCTGTAATAGTTGACAGTGAACGAAAGATAAAGGGGACGTTTGTGCACACTGTTGGTTTTGAATGATCAATCCATTTAAGAAGTTAGCGAAAGTGTTGTAGAACTCAGGTCAGGTCTTAGTCCCTGTCTTGACATAACTGGACTTAGAAATGGTTCTCGAGACCAGCCAAGTGTGATGCCTCCGTCAAAGAAAGCTGAACTTTATTTCTATCATTACTGAATATCAACAATACATTCAATTCAACTCTTACACTACTTAAAATCTGTTCACTGCTGACGTTCATTGGTTCAAACATCCCCTAAGGGCAGAATGCAATGTGAAGATGGACTAAGTCTATTCTATATTTTATAAAACATAATAATCTCTTTAGATATTATTTATTTTAAAATATATGGTCTTGGTGGGTAGTCCTGGTCTTGACTCAGAGTCACCCCTAGTGTCTTGACTCCAACACAAACAGTAGCCAAGAAAAAGCTCACAACTCACAATCCAACAGTTGGCTGAAAGATTTAAGCCTAAACGTAAAGAGGAATCTGTGATGGTGCATCACTAAACTAAAACATACTGAAATCTAGTTCAGGAAAGCATTACAGAAAAGAAATCAAACTACCTGATCCACTGTTTTTAATTATTTTTGGGTTCAGTGTAAATTTAGGCCAAGTATATAATTAATCAGTGTCCAGGAAGGCAAGCACATTACAGTCCAGGTTTAATGATTAATAGAATACATTAACTACATTGGTATAATAACCTGATTTGAAATATTCCAAGACAGTGGCAGTGAGCAAGTATTCATTAATTGGGAGGTTTAGCTGTGGAAAGAAAAGAAAGAAATGATTTGCTTACTGCACTCTCGTGACTTTTGCCATTGTATCTGACTCTGACGAATGGATCTGATGCTCCGTTGCGGTCTTTTTTGGCAAGATCTCTAGAAAACGAAACCAAAACAGATGAATAAGACACTGAACTGAACTAAAGATATATAAAAAAACAGCTTTAAGAGCCTGTGGTATTTTAAGACTAGTGCAGTGTGTTTTCTGTATCCAACACTTAGGTCAAAACATCATGCATAAAATGAGATTTACTGGTTAAGCATACCATATTTGGAGATTAAACCAACATACCACAGATTCCCATGACTTTAAAAGGTCTGACACATCTTTCATTTTGTACTACAAAAACACATTTCTGTATACTTCCCAAGAAATGTATGTTACTAAAACCACAGTTATTTTCTCTTTTTTTTCAACAGTTCTTCAACACTGTTAGAGTAGGTTTGAACACCAACAGTGTTTTATATTTAGTTCAACTGAAAATTCAGCTGGAATGTGTTTTCCAAGCCTCTCACCTAGCCTCAAGGACTTTACAGCACAGTTTGTGTGGAACATCCCCATCCCCCAGCAGCGATATCTGCAAGTGAATCTCCCCTTGAACCTCCTCATCAGGATCTATCTCAGTCAGGTTCATCCAGCCATCCAGACCTACATGTATCAAAAAGAAATGACTATAAACACACATTTTCTTTCATGCAACATATATACATGTACACCAAATAGCCAAAAACATGTCAACATCAATTCTAATTATTGAGTTCGGGTGTTTTAGCCACACTGATTGCTAATAGGTATATATGTCAAGCACATAACCATGCAATCTTCATAGACAAATGCTGCCAATAGAATGGGACATTGGCATTGCATGCAACATAGGATGCTACCTTCGCAACAAATCGATTTGTCAGCTGTATGTGCAGTTATTGTGCAATGAAAGCATTTAGCAACAACAACAGCTTCACTGAGAAGCTCTACACAAGCCAAAGATCACTATGTGCAATATAGAACATCAGCTTGAGTGGTGTAAAGCATGCTGCACTGGAGTCTGGAGTATTGGAAGTGGGTATTCGAGTAAAGAATCCTCCTTCATTATCTAGTCAGAGAGAGCATTCTGGGTTTGGCAGATGCCTGGAGAATGCTACCTACAGGAATAGTGCCCACAGTAACATTTGGTGGAGGAAGGATAATGGTCTGGGATTGTTTTTCTGGCTTTGGGCTCAGATCCTCAGCATTTAGTGAAGGGTAATGTTACAACATACAAAGACATGTATGACTGTATGACAGGCATGAATGTAACAAAGAGAGATCCATAAAGACATGGTTTAATCAACTAGACTAGGCGTGTGTGATGTCAGACATTAGTGCCTGACCTCACAAATGCTCCTTTGACTGAATGACGGAGGCTGTTATAGGATACGCCACATCCATCCAACAACCTTTAGCCAATGAATATCATACTATACTCCAGCTAACTTTCTTTAGTGTAGAGGTCAGAATATTGTAAAGACTGCAAATTCAGGCAAATTCAGGTTTTCCTGCTAAACAATCTAACAATTAGCGTAAGCCTGGATATTGATGAATGAAAATCTAAAATTTCATCAGGAATTGAGTCCACGATGTCATGATATTCTAATAAGATTTCTAGAGCCTCACAACATAATAGGCCCTCCACACTTTTTTACAGCAGGGATTATGTTAGTTTAACAAGACCTTGACTTTTTTTTTACACCAAACACTGGAATCATTTCATTGTGTGTTCCCAAAAAGCTCTGTTTTCACCTCAGACCATAGAAGCTGGCACCCATCAAAGCACCAGTGATGTTTATCAATATTTAAGCGTTTGCATTTGTGACTTGACGGCAGCAGAGCCTTTCTTTTGGCAAGCCTTTCAACTGATTCATTGGGATCGACTGGCTGTGACTTGGTGATTCAAGGATGCAACCAACTGTCAGTTCAGATTAACTCCTGCAGTTATTGTAGTGTGATATTTGCAAAATGTTTTACTTCTTAAACAGGAGCAAAAAAAAACCAAACAAATAGTTTACAATTTTCTTATTTGTGGTTATAAGATCAAATAACAATGTTTACTCCTACCAAGGGTAACAATAATTGTTGGAGGGCACTGTATAGTGTCAGTGTAAATGCTTAATTATATATACAGTAAATATATACCTTTCAATAGTAGCCACACAGATGTACACACAGTATTTAGTGGAAACAGAAGAGGCAGGATAAATCTGACATATCATATCCTTAATCTGTCCCTCCGGCTTTAAGAAGCTTAGCGTAATAGAATTAAAGCTTTTTCTGCAGCTTAACCTGATCGTAGACCTGCAGAATTCAACAATGCATTATCACACGTACAAGCCACAACTACATCAGGATCAAAAGCAGACCGAATACCTCTGAACAAAACTACACACGGAGGATGGCTTCTAAGAAAGAAAAAAATAGCGAAAAACAGATCTTGATATCACCATAGTTTCTCCTTAATAACAAGATCAAATGGAACAACAAATGAGACTTCTGAGTAAGTCTCCTGCTGCTCAGATATTTTTCTGGAGCAACAAACCCCATGTATGTCATCTGTCTCCCCTAGAGTTTTAGTACAGGTTTCAAAGAAGTCACACTTTGTGCCAAGATAATGACCCTCATATTTATCTGCAACAGAAGTAACGACAGGAACCCAACCAATTTCTCATCCAACACCAAGGCTTCTCATTTTGGATGCTGAGAATGACCAATATGAGTTTTTATCTAGGTCAAAAGTATCTCATGTCTCTTTTAATACCATCTCTCCTGGGAAATTTAGTCTCCAAAGCCATCAAAGATCAACTTTTGAGCAATAACATGCTCCTTTGAGGAACTGTAAAAGGCTAAAGGCAGTATAAACTGTTGCTCTTTGCTTAAAAATACAAACAAGGGTTATAAATCAGCCAGAAATATTTATGTGCTTCAAGATGGTTTCATTTTAGCTGACATACCAAACTAAGAACTCCTGAAACCAGACACTCATTGTCCTGTTTTATATATTTTGTCAGACCACATATCTTGTATATAAATATATTTACATAATAATGATATTTTACATTTTGAAATCTAGAATTCATTCTATGTTATGATTTTATGTGTTAAGCTTTCTTAAATTTGATCGAGTTCATGATATACTTTACAGACTAGATAATATACTAGTTCATCAGTCCACTAAATAATGGGACTCCAAAATTACAACCCTTTAAATTGAGAAAAAAAGCCCAGTCATTTGAGCGTGCTTGTGCCCATAGTGCAAACCTCTCCCCCTCCTAACCCACTTTTGTTGAATAAAATGTATGCTTCTAGTTTGGATAATTAATATTTTCAACAAAGATTTTAAATGCTCAGAAAACACTAAAGTTAGAAGTAGCAACATAGTTTCCAACATTGTTTTTTTTTTTCATACCTCATACAAACACACAACTTCCATTAAACACACAACTTCCATTAAACACAAACTTCCAATCCAGCCACTTAGAACAATACAGCTAAAAACTAAACACCCAGCTAAATATACTGTGTAATGCCGAACCGGGCAGTGAAAGTAAAACAATGAAGATTATGGGCATGGACCCATAAAAAAGTGTGAATAATATGGCTAGTCACTTGTCTCTATTGCAAAGCTAAATTTAATTCTATGACACACTTTTGCTTAAAGAGACTTTGGAATGTTTTATTGTCAACATACTTTCAGTTTGTAAGCCAAACAAGCCCTTTGTTTCATTTCGTTGAGAGCACATTAAGACTAATGTATGAGATACCACAAGCCTGCTCAACCTGCAAGACAGCCAAAGCTCAATGGGAGCTCATTTAAGTAGTTAATCAAGCAGTGCCACCCCTCACCTGACTGCCAAGTCAGGTTAAAATCAAAGACTAAATGCAGAAAGCAGTGGTTAATGCCTCTGACACTATGTAAGGCACTGAATTTTAATATATAATAGAAGGATTCAGTCTAAATGCCCATAGAGAGCCTTCCACTATCATCGATGTGAGATCTTATTTAATGCTGTGGAAAGGATTAACTGTGTTTAAGTGTTTTTCCCCCCCATCAGTATTCAACAGTGAGCCTTGTAAAGACCCATCATTACCTTACAGCTCCACTGAGCAGCCCAAAACTAAACCAATCCTGGCCAAGCGAAACTTAATTGTTGTTTAGTTTCTTTCTCTTTCCACATATCAGTCTGGGATATTTTAGAATTTTTAAAAGTGACACATTCAGCATTACGCATTGACCTGCCCAGTCCAAATGAGCTCAGCAAACATTTGGCAAATTTAGGCAATTACTTGCTATTGAAATTCGTCTGGTATTACTCCCCTATGGCATACACAATGCACGTCTTGCACACACTAAAATGCAGTGGGGAGAAGAGAAAATGAATTTAATCTAGACCACCATCTCATGGGAAAACACAGAAAAACACTGTTTGCTACTATGTGCTGTGCTGAAGTGAGAGAGGAAAATTGGATTGAAAATCACTGTAATAACCGCCAGACAGGCTGTGTGATAGCCCTCTCCTCAATCTGGCCCACCGGACCACACGGACAAAAATTAGATTACGCAATTGCGGCAGCGGCCAAGAACGTGACTGTCATGCTGAAGCGCCCCAAAGAAATGTCACCAGAAGAAAAAAAAGAGCCTTTAAGAAATTCTACATTCTTTAAAGCATGGCCGTCGCTGTACACTGTACGGCAGTCAGTAGCTGTAAAGCTATGAAACTCTGAAAAAGGTCCGCCCTCACACATGCAACCACACACACAGATCACTGGGGGATAACCTTTGAAGAGTCAATGTTTCTGCTTCAAACAGGCTGTCCACTGGCCGAGCCCCCTTTTTCATGTCCCAAGTTCAGTCAGCCTTGATCTGCTGATCCCAGATCAGCTATTACAGAGCTACAGCTAAAAAGGGGTGGAAATATAGATAAAGGGTTTATTTTTCACTTTTAGCTAAATATATGCAGGGCTGTCACTATGAGTTACATCGGCAATTAAGTGACCTACTGATTATGTTGAAGATTAACTGGGTAACCAGATGTTTAAAGAGGGCAAATAATAAAAATAGTCACAACTGGACTAAAGAACTACAAATTTTGACTGCACTGAACTGAGCATCTCGCTGGCGATTCATTCTGAGAACTTACTCGTTACAGTGCAGGCACATCCACACCAACCAGAGTGAAATGTATTAGCATGGAGAATCATAGCTCTCTGTGTGCTAAAGTGACTTCTATCACACTACAAAACAGGAGGCTTCTTTATTCTTGGATGCTCTGAAGTCTGAGCTCATTCAGAGCACAGTTTGCATTAGTAAGGACTTGTTATTGACTTTTCATTCAGTGTTAAACATGACCGATGTGTACCCTGTACTCATATTTATATTTGCTTGTTTAAAAATGTAGTTTGTGAGACTAGAAGCAATTAAAAAATGTGTTAAATCATATCCTTTCCAAACCAAAGGTGTACTTAGGAGCAGGATGTCTTCCAACAGAGGCTGCCATGTAGCTACAGTAGCCCGGGACGGACAAACCACACTCAGGCTGTATAGAGCAGGAGTATTTAGTCAGTAAGGTCCAGTTAGAGGAAATTTCCTTCATCATAATTTCTAACTTGTGTTATAATTTAGCACCATATCCTGTATACTGAAGTAGCCTAGTAGTAACTGAAAGACAAAACAAGTTACCAACACCACTGAATATATTTCAACAATATTTATAGTTTTAAATGCTGAACTGAATGAATTATTTATAAAACCTCAAACAAATGTGTTTTTCCTCCTTGATACAAGAGCTACATTCAAAAAACCCAGAATGCTTTTAAATCATAAAGTGCTTATTAAAAAAAAAAAAAAAAGTAAATAAAGCATGCGGTCTTATTGTTAACTCAATTTCTCCGACTCGCTTTATTCTCCGACTCGCTTTACTCTCCGACTCGCTTTACTCTCCGACTCGCTTTATTCTCTGACTCGCTTTATTCTCTTACACGCTTTATTCTCCGACTCGCTTCATTCTCCGACTCGCTTTATTCTCTTACACGCTTTATTCTCCGACTCGCTTTATTCTCCGACTCGCTTCATTCTCCGACTCGCTTTATTCTCCGACTCGCTTCATTCTCCGACTCGCTTTATTCTCTTACACGCTTTATTCTCCGACTCGCTTTATTCTCCGACTCGCTTCATTCTCCGACTCGCTTTATTCTCCGACTCGCTTCATTCTCCGTCTCGCTTCATTCTCCGACTCGCTTCATTCTCCGTCTCGCTTCATTCTCCGACTCGCTTCATTCTCCGACTCGCTTCATTCTCCGACTCGCTTTATTCTCCGACTCGCTTTATTCTCCGACTCGCTTCATTCTCCGACTCGCTTCATTCTCCGACTCGCTTCATTCTCCGACTCGCTTTACTCTCCGACTCGCTTTATTCTCCGACTCGCTTCATTCTCCGACTCGCTTTATTCTCCGACTCGCTTCATTCTCCGACTCGCTTCATTCTCCGACTCGCTTCATTCTCCGACTCGCTTCATTCTCCGACTCGCTTTATTCTCCGACTCGCTTTATTCTCCGACTCGCTTCATTCTCCGACTCGCTTCATTCTCCGACTCGCTTTATTCTCCGACTCGCTTTATTCTCCGACTCGCTTCATTCTCCGACTCGCTTCATTCTCCGACTCGCTTCATTCTCCGACTCGCTTTATTCTCCGACTCGCTTCATTCTCCGACTCGCTTTATTCTCCGACTCGCTTCATTCTCCGACTCGCTTCATTCTCCGACTCGCTTCATTCTCCGACTCGCTTTATTCTCCGACTCGCTTTACTCTCCGACTCGCTTTACTCTCCGACTCGCTTTATTCTCTGACTCGCTTTATTCTCTTACACGCTTTATTCTCCGACTCGCTTTATTCTCCGACTCGCTTTATTCTCCGACTCGCTTTATTCTCCGACTCGCTTCATTCTCCGACTCGCTTCATTCTCCGACTCGCTTTATTCTCCGACTCGCTTCATTCTCCGACTCGCTTCATTCTCCGACTCGCTTCATTCTCCGACTCGCTTTACTCTCCGACTCGCTTCATTCTCCGACTCGCTTTATTCTCCGACTGCTGTTTCTCGCTTCGCACCGCACTCAAGAATTTGCACAGATCTGATTGGCTGATGAGCATCTTTGGTGACTTTATAATGCATGTGATTGGTCTGTGAGTTTACTGCGTGGCAAAGCCCGTATACCGTAAAGACATACGAGAAGCTCTGCGACTTAAAATAAACACTGTCAGAATTACATCCTTCTCAATAGTTTATCAGTTGAGGTCCGCACTGGACAAAGTCTGGGTCCAGACCGCGACCACGGTCCATCTATTAGTGACCTCTGCTGTACAGTGTCTTTTGCGTTTTTGTGTTGAAGCTGTAGCACTGGCTGAAAGAGACAGTCCAGTACCTAAAACTCCAGGCAATAGGGAACTCAGTCAGTAGAGGTTTACACCCAGATACTTTGAGGCAACAGAGCAGATTAAAGAACATATTTTTGTACCAGCTTTAAAGGTTAAAAATTTACATTGAAAAAAAAAAAACATAAATGAGGAAGTCCTGAAAGCAATACATTATTATTTCATATAAAATACTATATTTATTATAAGATAAAAAAGAAAATATAAATATCATTAGATTGCAAAAAATAGGTGTGTACATCAGGTATGAATATAATAGAAGGATTCAGTCTAAATGTCCATAGAGAGCCTTCCACTATCATCGATGTGAGATCTTATTTAATGCTGCGTAAAGGTTTACCGGTGTTTAAGTGTTTTTCCCCCCATCAGTATTCAACAGTGAGCCTTGTAAAGACCCATCATTACCTTACTGCTCCACTGAGCAGCCCAAAACTAAACCAATCCTGGCCAAGCGAAACTTAATTGTTGCTTAGTTTCTGTCTCTTTCCACATATCAGTCTGGGGGTTTAATGTTTAAATGTTTAATGAAATGACACATTCAGCATTACGCTTCGACCTGCACAGCGTTGTGTTGAAGCTGTAGCACTGGCTGAAAGAGACAGCTCCGTACTTTAAACTCCAGGCTGCAATATGTAACTTCATCAGTAGATGTTTACACCCTGTTCCTCTGAGACAACAGAGCAGATTAAAGAGCAGACAAATGAGGAAGTCTTTAAAAAGCAATAAATTATTATTTCTTTCATATATATATATATATATATATATATATATATATATATATATATATATATATATATATATATATATATATATATATATATATATATATTTACATATACACTACCACTCAAAAGTTTAGGATCACTTTAGAATTTCATTTCATGCAATTCAAAAACAATACTGTCCATTTCACAATTAATGTAAGTGTATCAGATGATTTTTAAAAAATAAAAATGTTTGTATTAAAGCCTATTTTTGTATTAAAGTTTATTTTGCATATAGTCCTATTATCAGCAATTCTCAGTCCTCTGTCTAAATCTCCTGGCACGGCCGCCAATCCAAGTTAAGGATGTTATTGGGCTAATTGGTTGTTAGGACACTCTTGCTCAATTGTGATGCACAGCTGAAAAACATTCTACTAATAAGTGAGTATAAAAGGGAACAACATTCTAGGTTAGTTTAGTATCTGAAGCATCAGCAGTTGATGGCTTGCTGACCGACTCACAATGACCAGAAAGAAACAACTTTCTTTAGAGACTCGTCAGTCCATTGTTGTGTTAAGGAAGAAGATACTCCATTGAAAACAAGAACATTTCACTGTGATCCCAAACTTTTGAGCAGTAGTGTATATATATATATATATGAAGACAATTATTATAATTATTATAATCAATTATTATAATTTTTAATTAACTGTCATAGTCCTTAGTATAGGTCTCGAGCCAGGACCTAAAGTTTTAAACTATGGCAATCTTTCAGTCACCAGCAATGACTCAGACCTGCCTAGAACTGTGAGACGCCTGTGTCTACCCCTTCCTTGTTGCTTCTCATGCCTCATCCAGTGTCACCATTATTATTTTACCACACTTGCATCATGCTCCTCTAACACATCCCCTTTCATTATTACTACTCTTTCCATGCGCAGCCAGACTACTGCGTGTTGTAACAAAAGACGTCAGGCTGTTGTCATAAACTGCCAGATAAGCTAGACGGCTGGTCACCTACGTCACAACGTGTGGCAAAAACCAGCTGCCAGCATATGCTATTAGTTGAGACACTTTGCCACCTCCGTGCCGAACGCTGTCAGACAAAGTCTTTCCCCCCTGTTTCCCCTGGTGTCTGTATGTATGAGTGTATGTGTACGTATAGACGTGCGACTCAGGTCTTGCTCCTCTCAAGGTTAGATTTCTGGAGCGCAGGACCAGTCACCTCGCCCGCTAGTCTCCAGCTGAGCGCTGCATTCACACCCTGTCAACCTCGGCAGCATGGGAGCACGCTGCTATTTCCGTGCCCTCCTCAACACGGCCTGCTCGCTAAATGGTACCGGCGCGCCTTTGGAGAGAACGAGCACACAAAAGCTGTTTGCTCTCCATGGAGAGAGAGAGAGAGAGAGAGAGAGAGAGAGAGAGAGAGAGAGAGAGAGAGAGAGAGAGAGAGAGAGAGAGAGAGAGAGAGAGAGAGAGAGGGAGAGAGAGAGAGAGAGAGAGAGAGGGACAGAGGGAGGCAGAGGCTACAGAGAGAAAGAGTAGAGAGAGGGAGATAGAGGACACTACCAGTAAATGTCTGTAGCTTGAATGCACTCAGGGCTAATGCACTAACAGCCGGTAATGGTTTCCATAACATTTACAATAGTTATAATAAAGAAACAAACAATGTACAACAACAACAGCCTGAGGCCCATTTGCAAAAACGCTTCTATTACTGATAGAAATAATAATAATAAGTCACGATTGCCAATTATTTGATTAAATCTGCCATGATGCCACTACCACTGTTACCGGTGTGCTGAAAATGGTGACCCCCTAAATAATATATGGTCAGCTGTGGTCATATGATGGTGCCCTTTCCACTGATGGAGAGGATGCCAGCTACAGATGGGCTACAGTCAGTAACTGTAAACTTCATTATGATTGCTCACCAAGAACATCAACCACTGCTGTATTTACTTTTCCTTTCATTGGCTACCGGTCCTTAAATAATTTAACCTTGAGCAAGACCTTCAATAGGACTGACAAGAGATTACAAAATGCCTTTGGAGAAGTGCTACGTCTTCATACTGTCACGTTAGACTGACTTGACTCGATGCTACAGTGACTTATTACCGCTTTTCAGGTACTAAGTGCTATTGCAAAACAGTATGGGGCCAGGCTGAAGGCTTAGCGCACTAACTTTGTAGATATCTCTGCAACATGATACACTGATGTCTCTAACATACTGTCAACACAGTTATTTCCTCACATTCTGCTGATAAATTCAGTTCATTTTGGAATGTTTTAAACAAAACAATCTTGTATTTTGCCCTGTTAAATATTCCTGTCAGTACAAGAGGTTTAATAATATACAAGCATACCTTAACCTGAAACTGAATCTGGGTGAAGATAGTCGTTTTAACAAGATAATGACACCACACATACAGACAAAAACTAACTGAAGGTGCTGGCATGCCCTGGTCTCCTAATCTCCTGACTTGAGTCTCATTGAAAATTGATTGAGAATTTTAAAACTACAAGGAGTCTGAGCAACCTTGGAGATGGTTTTCTAAGCATCATTTGTGGTGTATGAATGCTATCCATCAATTTGTTACTATCAATGTTGGTTTAAACATATCTTTATTATTTGTATGAATATAAATACACATTTTTTTGTTCACATTTATATCCATCTATGAAATAACTTAAATTTGGGAGAGGGACCACACCTAACTCCTCCACTCTACCATTAGATACAACATATAAACCTCCCTCTTCTTCTGACCTTTTCTTCACTATTTGCTTGGCAAAAAGGGGGGCCCGGCTTCAATCCCAGCAGCTGAAGCCACCCAGAACTCCAGCCCCAAGTTTTTAGAGTTTAGAGACTCAGAGTTTCCCTCCCTTGCCTTGCCTTAAGTAGGTCTGAACTTGCAAACTTCTCCCGCCGGTCAGGGTCATGGGGGTGGGGGCTGCAGCCAATCCCAACGTCATTGGGCGAGGGCAGGGTATAGGTCACCAGTCCATCGCATGGCCAATGCACACTCATGCACACACTCACACCTACGGGCAGTTTAGAGTGACAGATCAACCTAACATGCATGTGTTTAGACTGTGGGAGGAAACTGGAGTACACAGAGTGTTCACATTTATAAATAAAGAGTATTTTTTTACACATGAAGAGCATTACCAACCCATATATTCTATAATGAATGAATTTATATATTTATTATTGTATTTATTTATGCTGACTACATACTTTTTGCTGATATTAGTAATTAGTAATAGTAAAAGTCATAAAATGTGTGTAAATTTGAAGTGTACTAAAACTACATTAAATAACAAAAACAGAAGCATCAGAATATTTGTTTCTTCTCACTGCATGTGGTACATGTGGGCTCAAATTAGAAGCACTTAATGAACTGGTAACTCAATGCATATGAATAAATCTATTAATAGCAACAAATCAAATCTCTAGACATTCTCCCCAGCACTAGACCTCTGCCCTGCAGGCTGGATGGTCTCAGGCAGGGTCAAGCGAGGCTAGACATCGCCCCTAGCATGCTGTGAGTAAGGCTCTCTTCCGCTCACGATAATGGCAGTCCCCACTGCGCTGTGACTCACTCCCCCTGTCTTTAGACTCCTGAAAATCAGTTTCAGCCTCGCGCCCTGCCCTTAAATGAGTCAGCCCACCAACACCAACAGCTAACAGCCCCCTGGTGGGACTCTGTCAAGACCAGGATCAGTTAATGTTTATGCAGGTTGAAGGTGTGCTTCTCTCAGGAGGGGACGACTCAGAGAGGACACTAAATGACTAAATCCTGTACCTCCCACATAAAAGAAAAACGATGAAAATAGTGATGAATGTAATTAAATATATTCAAATAGATGCACCATTTGCAGATCAATAAAATATACTACAGCATCTAGTTACTTTTGGCAATGATGCATTATACAGCACATAAAGTCAAAGTCCACTTGCATAACAAAGACGAAAACTAGAGAACAATATGCTGGCGTGCCAAAAGTCATGGGACAAAAACTGGTATCGTGTAGAACCAACCAGAACCAAAGTGCAGGAACTGGAGATGGCATCGATTTCACAAGTGAATGAAAGATGTCCAGAAGGATGTTGAGCCACCCGCAGTGTAACGCTGAGCGCAAATGATCTTTAATTGAGTTCATAGTGAAGAAACAAAAGAGCCGAGATAACAAAATAACAATAACCAGAGGCAGGGCAGACAGAGAAAACAGCAAAACATTCAACCACTAAACACAAACCAGACTAGACACAGGACACAAGGCACATAGCACACTGCTTGACAAGGACATGGAGCAAACAGAGGGTATAAGAAGGGTACAGGAAACAAGAAACATCTAGAAACAGAAGGCGACACAAACTCAGAGCAGGTGAGGGGCATATCAAGAGGGTGGAGACATGGAGGAGCACATGACCAAAGCATAAGCACATGGAACATGACAGAGGAGTGTAAACGAAGACATAGACAGACAGGAGAAAGGCAGATCGTGACACACAGCTCTGTGGTATTTGCATGTGCAGGATCTTGTGTGTGAATGGACCTCTCCACCATAGCCCCTAAATGCTCGACGCTACACCACTCTCCAAAACGTGTGACTCATCGGACAACAGACAAAACCTCAAGAGCCCAGGTGAAGCGCTGTGACCGGTGTCAGGTATAAACAGAGGCACTCTGGTGGGTCTTCTGCTCCCATATTCCATGGAAGCTAACAAGCGCTGCCCTGACCTGCGAGACTGGCACTGAATGTGGATGTGACTTCTGCCAGAGCTGCTTGTCTGTTCGCAGCACAGGCATTTCTAGCCAGATGCCGGCGTTCACGATCATTAGGTACCCGTGGGCGGCCACTGCAATTCACTGTGGGTGGTAATGCCTTCTATGATGTATTCCCAGTGCACACGACACTGTGGATCGAGGAATGTTAAACTCCCACACAACTGTCCTATCCGCCCAGCACCCACTATATCATGCTTCTTTTAATAATTTACAATAATTTGCTATGAGCACGCTGGTCAGTGTTCAACCTCAATAACAAGATAACACCTCACAACAAATACAGGTGTGAGCGCTCCCAAGTCGTCCCCTGAGCTAAAGCCACTTCATAATCGATTTAAGTGCTGCAATCCATGACGTTTGGCATGTCAGTGTAATGGGAAACACGTAGATGTGGAAACTGGAGTCTAAATATTATAAAATACAGAGAGAAAGGGACACTTTTGCAACCATGCAACACCTAGTAGATTGTAAAACTGCCACTACAAAATAAACAGCATTTCAAACTGTCATCAGCGGGATAGAAGAACATCAATCTCCACGTTGCTTCAGGGGTCAAAAAAGGCTCAGGTTTTTCACTGTTAGAAAACAGCTCAATGCTGTGAGTCTGAAAGAATGTGTAGTTGTCAAAAAGCCATTACAGAAAAAAGGAAATAGTCACAGACGAAGAAAAAACAGCAAATCAAACAGAGAGGCTGCTGGTGATCAATGGGCTGACCACTCCAAAGTCCAGACTTTGTGTTTGGGATCATTTTGATTATTAGAAACTGAAAATGCAACTGAATCTTGGAGGTGTGGAAAAACATCCCTGCAGATTTCTCAAAAAAAAACTAAAAACCAAGTCTCACAAAAAAGAATGGAAGCACAAAGGCACAGAGCGTACACGCTAAATACTGAAAATTGGGTTCTATGTAATAAGTTACTGTGGTTTCTGAGTAATTCCTGTGGAGAATGTTAATGTTATTTAGTATTTATTATTTATTTCTATGGAGT
This sequence comes from Megaleporinus macrocephalus, assembly GCA_021613375.1. Taxonomy (NCBI): domain Eukaryota; kingdom Metazoa; phylum Chordata; class Actinopteri; order Characiformes; family Anostomidae; genus Megaleporinus; species Megaleporinus macrocephalus. The sequence continues at coordinate 20,067,482 of CM038726.1, forward strand.
AAATTCAGTGCATTGCTGTAGATTGCTGTAAATTAGGACACAGGAACTACACACTCATTGGGAAACTACAAAATAAGGAAGTATAAAAGCAAAATCTAAATGAATGGCTTTTGTAGTCAGCAGTTCTACTTGTGGGTATACTGAGCCATGTGATGATGATTCGTTGGAAGCCTGGTTTAACGGCCTCCTCACTGTGGGAGATCCTAAACTGACTCTAGAAATCAATCCCTTGTCAAATACCAGCTTAGAGAACCCCCCACCCCCGGAGACTCTCTCTAGGAAGTGCCTTACCTTGTGGTTTGGAAGTGAGTGCCTCCTTGCTGATGGAAACCTTGCCAATAACATCATCGCGGCTGGAAACAGACAGGGGTAAAAATCGGGTGAGCGAGGCAGTGTAGTACCCCTGTAGCCTGAACCAGTAACCATATTCACAACTCTACATAGCACGATGTCAGAGCACTCTGGATAATAGGAGGCTTAGTCATAATTAATTCATATCTAGACAGTCTACACGGTATAGGGATCTCTGATTAGCTATGAGGCATTGTTAATTACCACATTAAGTCATTAGCTTGAAATAGCACGAATAGAGGGGAAGTGAATGAACATGATGAAAGGAATGAGCTGTTTTAACAGTAGGGTGCAGAGAGCACGGTCGCGACACACAGACAGAGCCTGACCTGAGAGAGTCTTCATCCATCACATGCAGGGACACAGTGTGAAAGGAAGGTGGGAGATGAACATTGTACTCCTCGCCCCAGAAGGGGGACAGCGTCTTCCATATTGTTGCTGTCCTGAGTGAGAAAGAGGTTTAAAAAAACCCATGTCACAGAAGCACTGAGGAAAGAAATGTATCACTCAAAAATGCTAAGATTGCTGAGGTTCTAGGACACCTAGTCTGGACCAAACAGTGACATTTCATTGTAAAACATGTCACCTGTTTCCAAAAAGTGTTCCTTAATAATTATAATAATTATATTATTATATGTATGTATATTTGTGTAATTTGTAGTAGTTACTAGTAGTTATATATATATATATATATAGTCACTGTCCAATGAAAAACATGCATCTCCCATTATATTTTTCTACATCAATTAAATGCAGCATCTGCCGTTTACTTTGTGGTACAATTTCTTTTCTTTCTTGGACCAATAGAAATGCTTCAAAATAGTAGTAATGAGAGTTTTTGGCCTCTCCTGTAAAGCTGCCATTTTAGAGATTCTTGTTTTTCATTGGACAGCAGCGATATATAGGTTTATGATATTGTTCCATTTCTGAGCTCCTTAAAACCAGCAAGAGGCGACTATCACTGTGGCCTGTTAATCCCTTTACCAGCATGCTCAGTATTCAGTAAGCACTTCAAATTACTAGGTAACTATCATAAAACCAATATGTAAGTTTTGTGGTTAAGACAGAGAAGGACTGTGTGTGCCCATTACAGACGTTGTAGTTTGGGTTCTAGCTGTCAATTTATTAAAATTAATATCTAATGGTACAATGCACCTATTCAATAAGGAGTTAGGGTTATGATAAGTGTCCGCTCGCAACTTCGCCGCATCCTATTCATTTCAACAGAGAGCTGTGGTGCATGCTGGTTTGCGGTATTGCAAAATGTTCAGCAGATGTAACTTTCTGCAAATAAATGCAGCCACCACATTGCGCTTAGCCAATCAGAGAATGGTGGACTGGCCTTCGTCATGAAGTGAGAATCTCTAACAGCAGAGGTATACTTAATCTTTTACAGTTAACATAATAATGACAATATCTGGGTTCATACAGAACTGTTGGCAGTGAAGATCTGGAGAAAAAAACAAATACAGACCTAAATAAAGAATAAAATTCTTGTGAAGCTAATTTTTAAGTTTGTGTGGATGATGGGTGCGTTCTGAAAAATTACAGGAGCATAAAAATCTAAAAATCTTACATCTATATTATAGTCTCTTTGTAAACTTGTATACAATAGCAAAGAGTATATAGCTGCTTACTATACACAGTCCCAGAAACCTTCAATACGGTTCCTTAATTTAGGTAACAACAGTGGTGAGTGGTGTATTTATTATAAAACAATAGATAGAAAGATATTATTAAAAAGGAAGCAAAAAAACAAGAATAAAAATTCCACTATAGAGGTATTGGAGTAGGGTTATACTTATGAGTTCAAATAATGTGGATAGTGAAAAAATGTATTCTACTTTTTTTCTGACGCTGAAAAATAATACATTTTATTTTACGCCCATATTGAACAAAAATTCAATAAATAAAAAGAGTGATCTCGGACATTTGCACAGTCCTGTATTCGTTACGTCTCGCAAACATGATGTGTGCTTAGCTACAGATCCTTAATATCAACATGACATAAACCAAGCAAATCCACCAACTGCCTGTGCTCTGTCAAAACAAACTCTGCATACCTTGCTCATCTGTTGCCCAACCTCTGCAGCACACCGAGTGATTCTAAACACAAGACACTGACCGTGTTGAGTCAGCTTAACATTCTGCCACTAGGCATTGGAGAATACAATTCAACAAGTGAAACATTAACCAGACGGCCTCATATTTCTTTCAGTGGTCTCTGGTTCAAGACATCTCTTGTGCAAACATACAGCCTTGTCAAAAAAAAACTAGGAACAATTGACTGCTGGTTTTTGTGGCTATGTTCTGTGAAGGGCGGTTCTTTGATTTAGGTCAGTCATATGCACATTTAGCTGATGACCCATTTACACTTAGAGTGACTAGCTTGAGTAAACGCCTCCGTCCTCCCAGCACATATCACTCCTACTCTACCAGAGAAGGCCATCTCAGCATTGTGTATTTTGAGTACAGTCCCGTAATGACATTAATATTACACATATAACTTCATACGTGTATTACATATTGCTGATATATATGGAATATGCATTGTTGTTATTTTTCTGTTCATGACCAGATTTGAAAATGCCTTTGATTACATTTCATGACGAATGGACCAAAATAATTGGCCCAAAATTACTTTAATGGAACAAAAAGTTCAGATAAAAGTGAAGTATGTTATTTTTTTTTCCATTTTCTGTAAAGGTCCTACTTTTAGAGATTGAAAGCTTTGTTCTGACACCAGTGATATAGACTTTTTTGCTATGCAAGTGAATCACATTCAGCATTTGGAGTCATTTACAGCAGATACTGATGCAATGCCATCCTCTTTACATTTTTTTTCAGCGTGCTTCAGAATAATTCATGACTCATTTAGACTCGTGGGGGTTGCGCCAGTGGTCACAGTGTAAGGGAGGGGGCTGAGCAATAGATGTAATAGATAAATGAAACAATATTTCATCGGCGGTACGCGACATGCAGCTGGCACGTTTCGCCTTTTTTCTGCATGTCTGTTTTCGGCAGTTTATTCCGCACGCGTAATGGCCGGGATTTCAATTACGAAGAGTGAATGAAAAAGGGCTTTGGTGCAGGAAATCTCATTTGAAACCTGTTAAATCTATGGTAATCGACTTAGAGAGACAGAGCAGGGTCAGCTGCGCGACCTAATATGGGCTTAGAGTGGAATGCGGAAGGAAAATAGAAAATCAGTCATACTGTACCTTATAATGGCCTCGTTATCAATTCGCACAATGCAGTATGGATCACTGCTCCCGGTTCTGTGAGGAAAGCGAACAATAGCAGCACGTTACACACAATGCATGTGTTATTTCCTATAGACAGGTAACTAATTAACCCCAAACAATGATCGTCATCAAGCCCCAGTGCTTTGTGTTATCAGACGGCGGGCGAAGTAGCGCTAATTGAAATTCTGAGACGGGCTCAAATATGCAAAGATTCTCGAGCCGACGCTCGAATGAACGCTGATAATATGCAGCCATGATTTCGGTGACGCGTAAAAGAAAATATTAGCACAAAGGGGAGATTTTCTTTTCTTTCCTGGGCTTGTGCTCCTCTTTCATCCCATATGCCACAGGTAGAGGAGTGAATCCTTTGGTGTGTCAAAGCTATGCCAAAGGATACGCCCACATGAAGGCGTCCCTCGTGAAGCCTTTGGAGAGCACCGGTTCAAAGGAGCCTCCAGACAGACAGACAGAGAGACAGACAGACAGACAGACAGACAGAGGGGCAGAAAGGCAGACAGATACTGCTGCTTCTGATTGCTCGGTCAGAGATCTGCTTTCATGTCACTGTATCAGGAAAGGAGGTTCTTTACGCTCCAATCATCAAAATAACGGTCTAGCCTTCGAATGCTGTCTTTCTGTATGCCAATAAAATGACAGTGGCATTCAAGCTGCAGTGATGTTAACCACGGCATGTCACCAAAATCCTTCATCCAGTCACAACGCGTGCCATTTTCTTCCCCCTGCACAAGACACTCTGTCTGCTATGGTCCAAATGGCACTGTCTGTCATGTCGGGGGTTGCATACTGGGTGCTATTACGCCAGTCACTCAAAATACCAAATTCTTTTTTTTTATTTCCAGCAGTGGCGTGCTAGCAAACTCAATCAAAGTAATTAAGGGCTTGAAGTAGCGGTCTTCATTCCTTCTAGCGTCTGACAAGTAACGAATGAGAGCATGTAGAGGGAGTGCTGTTGTCAGAATGAAGACCTTTGGGATCCTCTAGGGAGTAATGACTAGCAGCAGACGCTGCGTTTACCAGTGGTGTGTGTGTGTGTGTGTGTGTGTGTGTTGTGTATATAAAGACGAGAACGAGTGAGTGGATAAGGTGATTCATCTTTGCCTTTTGTTATCAGTGTACGGGGGGAAAAACGGTCTGTCAGAATCAGGTGCTACATCAGACAGCCGCGCGGCTTGGCAGTTGAACCACGTACCGTCATCTGCACGGCACCTGCAGGAAGACGATAGCGAAGGCGACGACACGCGCGCACACGTGCATACACAAACCCGCGTTCGTTCTAGGCATGCACGGATACAGACTTTCGGGGCTGATAACAATGTCCAATCTGTTTGCATTCTAAAACAAGCTCACGCTACAAAACACACATGAGCTTCTGGGAACATACAGCGAGGATATGAGGTGCATCATTAAACGGCTGCAGGATTCTTGATTAAGCGTGAATCACAATCCTTCTCAAAACTTCTCAAAACACAGTGATTGTGTAGGGAGCGATATGTTTGGAAAGCACAGCTTGAGTAATGGTAGCTTGCAGGTAAATATAAACTTGTTATGTCAAGCATGTAAACAAATGTAAATATATATATATATATATATATATATCTATATATATATATATATATATATATCTATATCTATATATATATATATATATATATATATATATATATATATATATATATCTATATATATATATATATATATAAACAAACCAACAAAATGACCACAGTGAAGCTCTGAGCGCCGCGATAGGCCATCACTTCCACTGTTGTACGCACAATACTCACTTTACAATTAATTGTTATGCTTATTACTAGAAAGCTAGAATTTTAGAATTACCTATATAGCTAACACATAAACATAGTTTGGCCACTAAAAGACATGTTAGAATTTTTTTTGGTATTTTAATTCTATGAGGCATCCCCATTAAAACATTTCCTGCTTTCTTTTATTTACATTTATATACTTGTCTCAACCCAACATGTGCAGCTGCAATTCATTTAATTAACTGTGATCATCTCAAATAATTGGCAACAATTAGGTAATAATTGTGACAGGCCAAATAGCTATGACACAGTAATTGGACAAATCAGACATGATTATTGTAAATATTTACATTACTGTACGCAAACAAAATCCATTCTCATCCAGAGCCACTTACAAAGGGAGATAAAGGTGGCAGGCCTGTAAGATATTGACATATATTGCAACATTTGATAATATGATACCAGGATGATAATGGTATCGGTAATGAATTATTTAAGAACAAACACAATTTTTTATTCTTTTTTGTTTAGTTATTAAACACTGTGGCCTCAGTGCATGCATGGGATTGGTTTGGTTTTAACATTCATTATGTGCCATTCTAAAATGAGTCTGATGCTTTGTCTAGCTTAGTTTAGTTTATTAGCAAGCCCTTTATGCATGTTTCTCAGTTAGTACTCATTCTGAAGAGCGGGGGCTACTCCTGGCCCAGTGCAGAGAAGCACTCATTAGGCTTCTAACAGTTTGTGCTGGTAACATAATGGTCTCTCTGGTGTTGCATGTATGAGGTCACTTCACCGTTGCTCTGGCGATGTGTTTACTGTGGAGACTCTTATCACGATAATGATAAAAAATATAATCTATGGTACAGCCCTGAGAGGCAACATCAGGAGTCTTACTCAAGCACTCTTACTGTTAAAGCAGAGGTGTTCCTGCCTGAGCAGGGACTAGAATCTTCAACTGTGCAGCTGTGTTGTTTATCACTGCGCAGTCCATTCGAGGGAGCTGATATCAACAAAAACGCACAGCGCTATTGGCACGTGTGTCAGTACATGCGCTACCTACATAAAGGGCACGTTAACGATAAAATTATCAGCTGCAATTATCATTTCTTATTCTAGTACAGGATTGATAGTAACAATGACAGCGTCACACTGATTTTTAAATAATATTATGACTGTTAATGTATTGTGCACTATTAATACACTCCCAGGCTCTTTGGGAGTGCAGTGCACTTTTGGACAGTTACACCTAAGAAGTGATACAGTCCAGCCACCCTTCCTGTAACAAAGCCAACCACTGAACTTTTCAAACAAGCTACAAAACTAAATGATCCGTCTGCTCATACAGGATCACAGGCGGTTCAGTTTTATGTCCAGGCAGTTTGTTTGACAGGCTGCCGTGTGTGGAAATAAAAAGACAGGTGTTCTCTGATGGTTCAGCTAACAACAAATCACTGCCAGGTCATGAAACGCTATCAGCTTCCCACTGAAGTATACAAATTACAACTGTCAAATGGCTGTATTTCAACACTGTAGGGTGAAAAATGAGCTCGGGTAATAGAATCAATAACTGTTTCAATTTCTTTTCCATTATCTTGTCTCTATCACTGAAAGAAAAACAGCAAAACTGAATTTTCAAATCAAACGGCCTCACAGACAGCAATGAATTATTGGTACTGCTATTGCCGTGAGGATGACTCATAAAGAAAAAGTGTCTGACTTTGATCACTTAGCCGTTTTAAATCGACTGCTCTTTCCTGCGGCGTGCAATTGTTTTGCAGATGGAAAGGGTGGGGTAGTTGAACCGAGGACGTATTTATTCCCACCCCAGAAAGCCCATGCGCGGAACTATCGGTGAAGATACTCGGACGCAATCTGTCGCTGCTCCGCTCGGCAATGTCACCACAGTGTCAATGTAAACACTCCACATGACATCTGGCCCTCAGCTTCTGTGCCACAAACACACATATGTGTAGCTGAAACAAAACAAAACAAGGACCTCTTCCTGATTCAGGTCCCAGTTCTTGGACTAAAACCGGTTTGGGAGTTTAAAAGGGGCACAGCTACTATTGTGGCAAGCTTTACAGAGCCATGACGAAAAGCCCACTCTAATGAGTAACCGTAGCTTGGGTTTTGTTAAAATCAACTTCTTATAATATTTCTTTTACATGTGCACTGTTAGGAAAGATTAGATGTCATCTGATCAAGGTTATAGTCATAGTCATAGTCATAGTTCCTTTATTTGTCTCCCAGAGGAGAGATTTTGCTTGGAAAATAACAATACATTAAAGATTTAAAGTGCATTACATTTTTATAGCTTTACACAACCCCACAGCCCCTATACCACCATGATACAGTCAGATTTAACTATTATTTAAGATCTTAGTTGACAGTGGTACAAAACAATGTTTAAACCTATTGGGCCTGCACAAAGGAACCCTGTATCTCCTGCCTGAGTTCATGAGCTGGTACTCCTGATAGAGCACATGGATACTATCAGATACAATATTCCTAACCTGCCTACCTATAGCCTGCTGCCACAACTCCTGCGGGCCAGGAGGGGCAGAAATGCCCATAATTTCCCCCGCTGTCTTAACTAGGTTATATAAGCATGTTGGCAAATTAGATGAGACAAGCTTCAACAAAATATCAAACTCAATGGGAAACGCAATGTTTAGCAACACTGAATACAAGTTTTCCCAACGTTTTGGAAAAAGCCTGTCCAACCTTGCAATGGTTTTGAACTAGGGGTGTGTTTTAAAAATCGATTTTTCAATTCAAATCGATCTTCATTTGACTAATCCGACATCGATTCGCATAAACCCGAGATCGACCTTTAAAATTAGCATTCCAGCCCCCCCTTCACACACCCCCTACCCCCCCGTCTGAATATAAAAATCTCTTTTCATATTCAAACAAAACATATTATTGTAACCGAAATATCCCTAAATTAATTGATATTGAATTGAATCAAATAGAATTGAATTGGGACCTTGTGAATCGAGATCAAATCGATCCGGGAAAGTCAGTGGCGATACCCAGCCCTACTTTGAACGAAAGCATTCTTTGGCAAAGTTCAGCTCCTGTTATCACCCTGTTTCAATGACTCTGCATTACCAACTGCCCTTCCAACACGGGGCAACAGCCCTCCAGCAAGAGGCAGCCCAGCCCCAGGCTGTTCCAGCCACAAAAGCTGTGGGAGAAAGAGGAAAATTCTGGATTTCATAACGAGACAAAGTGAACGAGGACTGCAGCAGGGGCGTGCAGCCCGGCCCGGGCTACTGCAATCACAAAGGCTGTGGGCGAGAGAGGAAAAACATGGATTTCATAACTCATGCCCACAAGAACAAGTGAGCGAGGAGCTTCACTCTGACAAGGGCGCTTGGTTCCTGCCAAACACAAATGGGCGCTGGCATTCGGGGAACATACTTAAACTCTTCATCGTCATCTGTCACCTGGAGCCAACGTTTCTACAGAAAGTCAGCACATGCTTACATATCAACACTGATTTAAAAACAGAACAAACAGTTCCTATGAAACGTGTGTAGCACTCACCCTGTACAATCCATTAAGCACACCCACCACGCTGTACTCCTAAAAGAGACCCAGATAAATCTGCTTGACCGTACGCAGCCACAATAAAAGACTGGCATTGCTAGCTTTTAATTTTCAAGCTGAAAGTGGAACATGGTCAGTGAAGCTCACCTCTGATATTTAATCCAGGCATCAATGTGAGAAGCTGTACTGGAGGCAGTTCTAAAAACAATGATCCAGCAACTGACCAGCTTATAACACTGCTTTCATTTGTAGGCATTTGTAAAAGCTGAAGTTCAGTCGTTTTCATTTTTTATACCAGAATATTCTTTAAATAAAATAATAATAACTGAAAAATCCAGACTGTTGGTATTCACCTCCTCACAAACTGGTCAATACTGACATGCTGACCTTTGTCTCCCATTGACTATAACGAGCTGTTAACTACATATTACCTGTGTATTTAATGTTTGTTTATATTTACATTCTGTAGGTTGTATTTCTCAGTTATTTTTACATTCCTTGTCGAGCTGCCGTGCTCACATACCGCTGCAGGTGTTCCTCAGTTTGTAGTTTTGTGAGGAAATTCAGTGAACCTCGGTCAACTTGTACCACGGAAAGTGACACGGCATGAGAAAATCCCAACAGAAAAACAACAGAGAAACAACAGAGAAACATACTACTTACATATCCTTAATCGGCAAATTCTTCGCCTCCACTATTCGGATGAACAGAGTGCTTCGTTTAGCCATGTCGTTGTCGTTTTTTTAACGGTCGTTTACAGTTGCGGTCGTTTCAGTAACGTCTGTGAAGCCGCACGCTGACATTATGAACCTTAGAAAAATCCGTTTGACGCCGTGAAATATGAACGAAAAACACAACGCATTCTCTAAAACGTCTGAGGAGAATTCCTGTGACAGGGACTCACTCGTAGAGATTTTGCCCTCTGCATATGTTGAAACAGAGTGTGACGAGAAGCGATGTTATTTTTTTTACACACCCGTATTGCGGAAAAGCCCGCCCACCGTGCTTTAATTGGATGGTAGCGTCTCATGTTCTGCGCTCGGATTGGCTAAGCCGCCCGGACTGCTCGTGTGCATGAATTATTATCCAATCCCGATCCAGAAGGCGGGACCTTTCCGGAAAACAGGTGTGAGAAATGATAACGCCACGCAGATTTTCTTGTTGGGGGGTGTGGCGACCTGAGACAGCTCCGCACCTGATAGGTCAACCCGAGGCGTGACGCGCCCTCCAATCTCTTTAGCTGGAAACTACACATTGCATTTGTACAAACGGCCCAGTAATACGACTCTAGTAAACAGGAAAGTCTGGAAGACTGAAAGAAAAAAAAGTATATTAAGTTAAGACTGACTGTGAATGTGAGCCTGCTTATTTACAACGATCAGAACATTGTGTGCTGGCAAACAGAATTCAAAACAGATGAGACAGGTATCTTCTATCTGCTGTTGCTTAGTAGCTGTGATATATAAGCAACAGCAGATGGAAGATATATATACATGTAAGAGCTTTATGCATCATTTGAATGCATTGTGTCATTGTGTGAAAATGTCATGCTTAATGGACCAATAGAAATGCTTCAAAATATCTCTGGAAAAAAAAATCTGGTTCCATTGACGTACATTAAAAGTTAATTATATTGTGGCCCTCTTCTGTAAGGTATATATATATATATATATAAACTGATGTGTTCGTTTCATTTTCCCTGATTTGAATTATTTTGAACAAGTCACGGCATGCATCGCTTTGAGGCACACTCTGCTCTCACTCCTTCTAGACTAACTTTATGCAAATGAGATAAGTAGCGCCCAATCAGACTGTTGACATGCAGATGCATGAAGGCTCAATACTCCAAAGCACATCCAGGGCAAATGAATCGTGTTCAGAACTTGGAACATCATTAAGTAAGAGTAATGGTCACCAGACCTCCTTCTGAAAATCTACTTTCCTGCACAGTTTAGTTCTAAACTCCTTTTTACCCAAAGCATCTGACCAAGCCTATCAGGATGTTGGCTGGGCAGGTCTTCCAGGTTGGTCAAACACTAGAGGGGGTCCAAAATGAATGGGTTCCTATAGAGCTTTTGTGCAAAATCATGAATTTTAAACATACACATGTTCAGAACACAGTATACCATCAACTATTTAGGACTTGTATTGTTGCACTGACACTGTATCTGTTGATACTGATGCTGAACAATATCAATGCTGATATTAACACTTAAGCACAGTATCTGTATGGGTCCACTCTCCGCTTAACATCAACGGCTCCTCTGTGGAGATCGTTAAGAGAACCAAGTTCCTTGGTGTCCACCTAGCGGAGAACCTCACCTGGTCCCTGAACACTAGCTCTACAGCCAAGAAAGCCCAGCAGCGTCTCTACTTCCTCCGGAAGCTGAGAAAGGCCCGTCTCCCTCCACCCATCCTCACCCTCTTCTATAGGAGAACCATAGAGAGCATCCTAAGCAGCTGCATCACTGCCTGGTTTGGGACCTGCACAGCCTCTGACCGCAAGTCCCTCCAACGCATTGTGAGGACAGCTGAGAGGATCATCGGAGTCTCTCTCCCCTCCGTCTTGGACATTTACACCACCCGCTGCATCCACAAAGCAACCAGCATTGTGGATGACCCCACCCACCCTTCACACAGACTGTTCTCCCTCCTGCCATCAGGAAGAAGGTACCGCAGCATCCGGTCCAACACAACCAGACTCTGCAACAGCTTCTTCCCCCAAGACTTCTCAACACAACTCAACGTCTGAACTGATATCTTTCTGGTACATGTACTCTCTCTCTCTCTCTCTCTATCTCTCTCTCTCTCTCTCTCTCTCTCTCTCCAACCATTTACCCCAGATAAAAAAGGGAAGCATTTTTGCACAAAGCATTGCACTAATAACTCTACTACCTCACTGGACTCTATTTATTACACATTGCACAATTTGCACACTACCAGCAATTATTTATTATTCTCTGTCTGTACTGTGTTGTGTTGTCTGTCCGCACTTGTTTGTTCGTGTTGCACTTGTGTCTGTATGCACTGTCTATGTTGCACCATGGTCCTGGAGGAACGTTGTTTCATTTCACTGTGTACTCTGTATGTAGTTGAAATAACAATAAAACCCACTTGACTTGACTTGACTTGACTTGACTTGACTTGACTTGACTTGACTTGGTGATGAAGATACTGATACCTATGAGCGACATCATGCAGCAACTTTTAACATGCACACGTGCTAATCTGTGCATGCTCACCAGTAGACATAACTTGACAACACATGGGGGGTGTGGGATAACAAGCACCACTGGAAGTGCTTATGGCTTAATCTGTAACTACAGTATTACGTTAGGAAAGCACACTTAAGTTACATGAAAGACTTATTGTTAGTCCACATTGTTATTAAGGGAGCAAGGGGACTTTTATTGTAATGACAGCCTTTAGAATTTATTTATCCTTTAGACCACCCCCCCCAAAAATGATACAAATTGCAACTACTAAAAACATGATATGTTACATATGTCTTAACAAACACTAATTGAGCCTCTATTACATCGTTTATAAACTATTAATAAACTATCATTTGACCATACGATGTTGTTTCAGGACTCGGCAGCCATTGTCAGATGTTTTTGAAACATCTATTCTGGTCTTTCCAGTTATCAATGACTTACATCTTATAATAAATGATCAGTAATTGCTTAGTTTTTCACCCTAATGCTTGGCTTGCTTCATTGACAATGGAGCTCTTTGGACTTGCATTGAGAGATAACAGCAACAGATTACATAAGCCACAATAGAAATTAACCATAGACCCTTAATCTGCTTACTTGTAAGAGAAATAATGAGGAATTACACACACCTAGCCATGTAACAGCTTAGTAGCCAAATGTCCAATTACTTTTCAGTCCCTATAAAAGTGGGGGCTATGTTGGCTATAGTTGTATTTCAAAATTCACTTGATTCACACATATTAAAGCTGAAACTCTGTATTTGGAGCTCATTATTCATTATGTGATTTCAAATATGCCGAGGTAGTGAAAAACATCCAAATATTCATAGACCTCACAGGAAATCAAATATTTACTAAGAACACAAACTCCACTCCTAAATCAAAGTCATGGAATAATGAAAATCAGCACCCCCACTTAAATGGACAGAAATGAAAGCTTTAGAAAGACTCCAATGCTACGTCCTCCTCCCTCCTCCCCACCACCACCAGTTTGGTCCCAGTACTGCTGCCAGTACTAGGAAGTTGGCTTCACCCCTGCTGTCCATATCCAGCAGGATCTGCGAGGGTCTTCACAGTTCAAGACCTGGGCCTAGGACTAGGCTTACGCCAAAGACTCCTTCTTTAAGTCCCACAGTGACTAACCTTCAAATTGTACACCTTATCTAAGACTCAACCATGTTTTAAATCCCTTCACTTGTTGAGTGTTTCTGGGAGAACTATAAATCTGTGTATGGCTGTTTAGACGAAGTGTGTGTATAACGTGCGGCGAGGCTCCTGATAGTGAGGCTGTCAAAACAGAACTGGTATGTTTTACATACAAACAAGCTTTGTTTGATAAAAAGTCTTATCAACGCAGCCGTACGTGTATGTGAAAGATAAGACGTCAAGGGAGTGCTGAATTACTGACAAACGAAACAAACGTGTTGAAAAACAAATATGACATGCGTGTTTTTCAATATCTGAAGAAATAAAGGCTGCAAGCCTACGAGGGAAACAAATGTGTATTGGACCTCCAAATTGTTGTTGAAATGGAAGTGCTCTGAGGGAAGCCGCTCGATAACAGGCCAATCACAAAGGGATTAAAGTTGAGGTTTCTAGAGAGGTCTAGCTACATCATGGCAAGAATGAGGGGTGACTCACTCCTTGGTGGCAGCGGAGGGGTTTTCCGAGGATGTCAGAGCGAGAAAAATCCACTGAAGGGGTCACTCGCCGGGCAGACCTACCCAGGTCTTGCTGACCGCCAGCTGTCTTGCTCAGAAGCACTGCTGAGAATAACAGAAGCCGCTCTGTGTTTCCTTTTCCAAGTGGGACGAATTGCAGAGCCTTATGATTCAAGCTCATAATAATACTTATTATAATTTATAAACTAAATTATATATATATATATATATATATATATATATATACAATGATAATGTATAATTATATTTTTTTATTTCTCTCCATCATTTTGTATGTTTTATACATAAAAAATATAATTATACATTATCATTGTATATATATATATATATATATATATATATATATATATATATATATATATATATATATATATATATACACAATGATAATGTATAATTATATTTTTTTATTTCTCTCCATCATTTTGTATGTTTTATACATAAAAAATATAATTATATAATTATACATTATCATTGTATATATATATATATATATATATATATATATATATATATATATATATACATATATATATATATATATATATATATATATACACAATGATAATGTATAATTATATTTTTTTATTTCTCTCCATCATTTTGTATGTTTTATATATTAAAAATATAATTATACATTATCATTGTGTGTGTATATATATATATATATATATATATATATATATATATATATATATATATATATATATATATATATATATATATATATATATATACACAAGTGCAGCTAACACAGCTCCGTATTGCTCCACATTCATGCCTTGTGACTGGAAGGTTGCCAGTTCGATTCCATGAACAGACAGGACACAACTGAAGTGCCCTTGAGCAAGGCACCTAACCCCTGTCTGCTCCCCGGGCGCTGTGGTAGGGCTGCCCACCTCTCCGGGCAAGCATGTTCACTGCCCCCTAGTGTGTCTGTTAACTAGTGTGTGTGTGTATGTGAGTGTTGGGTTGGGTTAAATGCAGAGATCTTGAATTTCCCTCTGGGATCAATAAAGTATCTAATCTATAATTACCATTCACCTACTTGTTACCTTAGCAGTAAGATAAAGCTCCTTTCATATCCTTACTGTCCAAAGAAAAACAAATGTCTCCAGGACAAAAATATTTTTCATGTAAGTTAATGTAAAGAGGCCTTTGAAGCATTTCTATTGGTCCATTCATCATTGCAGGATATAAAAGACAAATGTTGTGTTCAAATGATATAGAAAAATTAACTTCGACAAAAATGGATTCATGATTTTCTTTGAACAGCAACGATATACGTGTTTGTCAGAGTAAGTTTCTCTATTTATAGCCACTCAAAACATTATGACCGCCAAGGGACAAGACCTCTGAAGACCTCTGCACGTGTCCAAGATCTGTAAGTTGTGAGGCGAAGCTGTCATGGATTGGAATTTAATTTTTTAACAATATTTATCTAGGTGGCATGTGTCAAATTGACATCTATATGAATGCCCAGACCCAGAGTTTCTCAGCAGAACAATGCCAAGAGGACCACACCCCCTCCACTCTCAGGTACACTTCCCACAGTGCATCCTGGTGCCATCACTTCCCCATGTAAATGACACTCACAGACTAAGCCAACCACAAGATGTAAAAGAAAACAGGATTCTTTGGACAAGGCAACTTTCCTTCATTGCTCCAAGGTTCCATTGTTTGCCCATTGTAGTCTCTGTCAACAGGGGACATGAAATTCCTATGACTTGTGCCACAATAGCCTTTATGTTGGTTTAGTCCAGACAGGATAGCCTTCGTTCCTTTACCCTGATAGCCTTGTTACCAGTTCATGGTTTGTCCCTCCTCAGGCTACTTGCAGCAGTTACTTAGCACTGTTAACCAGGAGCATTCCTCAAGCCCTGCTCCATTCTTGTTCCACTGCTACAAGATAATCAAAGCTGTGTATATGGTCAAGACCACTCAGTCAAAAATTAGCTTTTAATTTTCCACTGTTATAAAGGCAGGAAACATGTTACACATATTACACACGCCTCCAAAATGAAATTTTGTAGCATCCGTTTTCGGCCTTGAGCGCGCAGGAGGCATGGGCACATGCAGAGTCCCCCCCCGGGACTCCTCTGGATATGCAGCAAGAGAGACTTACTGTAAATTGTTGTGTCCGATAGATTAAAACAGTATAGATGTGTTTAATGGGCTGTGAAGCTGTTTAGTGGGATACATTGCAGTGTGGGTGGCTAGAGTTGTGGTGACCTGCTATTCTGGCCGTTCAGTAGCGCTAGGTGACGGGTCTTCCTCGCATTTTTTTAAAAGCATGACATCTTTCTGCATCTCCTTGTTTGCCAAGACGTCACAGTATAAGATCAATTTCATTTGGCCACTCTTTACTGTTCTGCCATTTCAATTCTTCTATCCTTCTAGACCTCCAAATTTCTCTTTTATTTACAAGATAATCTGAAGTAAGTCAAGGAAAAATAAGCGAAAGAAAACAGGAGTTTCTGAAACTGGAGATAGAAAACTAAAGTTATATAGAAAATGAGGTTCTTAACAACCGCACAAAACCAGAAAGACCATCAAACCTACCACCATCAGATTAACAGTACCTAAACCTTTTATCTGTAAGAGAGAGGAGAACATTAGCCTCCACTTATGCTTCAGATCTGAGAACTGTGTTTCTGTCCATCCCTCCACTCTGAGAACACAACTCAACACTGAAGGATGTGAAGCTGTTCAAGATGGTCCTACTAAGAAGTAAAACATTCAATCAGATGTCAAAGACAAGAACTGGATCTCTGTGAACTGACAAGTCTGAATCTCTAACTGAGGATTCTTGGACTAAATGAAAGCATGTGTGTATCAGAAAAATTTAAATGCTATATTTAGATGCTGAGACGCTGGTGTGTCCTTTTTTTAAAAAACGCAGCATCTGCCACTAGCTGCTAACGAAGTAGGCCTAGAACCAGGTCTTAACAGAACTACAGGCTTTGGCTCGTTAGCTATAAGACTAAACTGGGGCTCCTAGCTATACGTAGTGAAGGTGTAATTAACGGGCAATTAGACAGACTTCCTTGTCCTGATTAAGTGTGTGCTGGTGGTCCACTTCATTTGTTTGTTTTTCTCTGTATACAGAGGTCAGGTCAGCCACAGAGACAGGATTTTTTCCTTTAGTTATACACAGTATATGGACAAAAGTATTGGGACGACTACACAAACAGGAGCTTTTATGACATCCTGTTCTAAATCCATAGGCATTAATATGGAGTTGCCCACTCTCTGCAGTTATTTCCACAAGATCTACTCGGTGAAGTAAGACTTGCATGCAGCTGTTTGTCCATGGAAACCCATGGCATAAAGCTCCCAACACAGTTTTGGTGCTGATGTCAATATCAGAAGAGGTTTGTAACTTTTTAGTTATTGAGTCAGCAGTGTTACCATGTCTCATCTTACTTAATCACTTTACTTTCTACTCTTCTCTTGCAGGACCTGTAACATTAGCAGTGCAAGGACCCCCCTTCCCTCCTTGACCAGTGGATCCTCCCAGCCCAGAGAAAAGGGACCGCTGCTCCCGCCAGCACTCTTTTGGCTCCCCCCGACCAGGATCTCAGATAAGTAGTTTCTTACACATCAGCATACATTTAAACAGCTAACGCTTTCAAGTCTTTGCAGTCTCACAGGACCACCTTAAAGCTGGTGATGGGGTATGTAAGTCACCACATCACATACGCATTGTGCACACTCTCTAGCTTTACTGACTTCCCAGTCTGACACTTCATGTTGCTGTACTTGTCGTATGAGTTGCTGTAGCTCCTAAACATTTCTGCTTTTCAATGAAACCAGTCACAGTTAATTATGGAATATCTAGGAGGGAAACAATTTCAGCTGACTTTGCATGGCTAGGTCCTTGATTATATACACCTGCTGGAATAAAAGGACTGTATGAAACACCTGAATTTACTGATTTAAAGGTATGCACCAATACTTTTGTCTATATAGTATTGTAACGCAGGGAGGCAACGAAATGCGGTTGGTGGATACATGCGCAAAGTCTTTATAATAAGAAAATCAGTCATTATACACATAAACAAAAGAAAACAACGAATAACAAAATAAACAGACACAGAGAAACCAAACAAAGGCTAGGGAAGTACGGAGACAGAGCAATAACGAAGTTCATGAAACAGATACAGAAAACAAACAACAGGGCAAGAATGCAAACAAAGGCAATATATTGTCGCTATCCAATGAAAAACAAGTATCTACAAAAAAATTCTAGACTAAAAACATACTTTACTATCAATGTTAGTGAATGGAACCAGAATTTTTTAGTTATTTCGGACCACTCCTATTGGTCCATTCATCATGAATTTTTTACACAATGTTAACGACCACCGGCGTGTTCAAATGATGTAGAAAACTTAAAATCGACAAAAATTGAGATACATGTTTTTTATTGGACATATACATAGTTATATAATTAATAAGTTAATAAGAGGGAACAAGAAACAACTGATAACAATGGGAGGAGACGCAGATGGGGGGCGGAGACACGGATGACATGGCAAAACATAACCACATGACTGGGAACGTAAAGCAAATGCATGGGTGGAAACAAGGGAAATGTAAACAAAAGGACGAAGACAGACACAACAAAGCAGGAAAACAGGGCAGGACGTGCCAAGTACATTTCTTCAGTAGTTGCCAGAAAATTAGAAATTTGGGAAGTTTCGCTTATATTGTTTTTGCCTAATTTTGAAAACTATATATATATATATATATATATATATATATATATATATATATATATATATATATATATATATATATATATAAATTTCTAATTTTCTAATATATTAGAACAGGCGTTGTCCCAAAATTTGAGAGGTACCAAGACTTGACAGGGGAGCCTATCCTTCTCTGGTGGATGTCGGGTAGCAAAACAAAAACACAAGAGCACAATGACTGGAGGATAAAATTGTACAGCTAATTAAAAATGTTGTCTATTAAGAAGAAGGATAAAAAATAAACCAGCCTGTGATTGGCTAGAAGAATTGGGATTGATATCCAATGACTACTGTTCGTCAAAACAATTAGCAGATTCATTTGCTAATAAAACCATAAGCCTAGGATACTGAGTTGGGATACAGGCTCCTTTGTGCTTTCCTTTAAAATGAAGTGGTTCCTTTCATGAGTAATCCCTGTTGTGGTTATTTGTCTGTGTGTGGGCTTGGGTGAGTCACTGGCTCAGGAATACGGCTGAGAGCCTCTACCTATAGAGTGGTCGCCAAGGGAGTTGATATGGCAGTCTATGTGGGCTTTTCCGTGACTCACCGGTCCACCAGATGAGGTCAGAGAAAAAAAAACTCTCTAAACTGTCGAGGGGGCCCAAGTGCCAGGAAATGTATTTTTATGCTTGCTTCCTGAGAATTCGGACAATTCACTAGTCCAACTTTCAGCTCTTTCAACTGCGTGTTTAAATAAGATACCACTGCCCTGACATCGTGTTCTGTGTATAGGCTAATCAAACGCTGCCTGTATGTGATGAGTAGAAGCGCTCAGTAGTAAGGTGGAGTATTTGTGTTTCTTAAAATACTCCAATCTGATAGCAATCAGCCAATCAAATGCCTTGGCGATATATAAAGAACATGGTTTAAACCAGGGCAGCAACTAGGACCACTTCACACACACATCATACACAGGACGTCTGCTCAGTAGCACAACATTGGTTGCACATTCATTCAGTTTAGTCACTGATTTCATCCACTTGGTGCACTCTTCACACTCTACGCTTCAGCTATCTTTATCCTCACTGTCAGTTTCCTATAGCAGAAATGGAAATGTATGTGTATTATTTACTCAAATTTGTATGTATTTTCTTCTTATTATTCCCATTTTTATTTTTATTATTATTATTATTATATATTTTTATTAATATTTCAGATACTCTATGTTATCTTATTGTTTTATGTGAACGGGCAGTCGTCACTGCTACTTGTACTGTGTATAACTTTGTATGTGACCAATAAACTTTGACTTGATTTGATTAGAATTATTGTCTGTATCGACTGTAAAACCCCCATCCAATCATTTCACTTGGACTGAATGAAACGACTGGATGGCCTGGATAGATTACCTGTCCACCTACCTACCTCCCTCATCCAGCCCACATGCACGCCCATTCCAAAGAAACGCCCGTGCACAGTTAAACAAGTAAAGAAAAGAAAAACTGAGACAGTAAAGACTTCCAAACAGAAAGAGGCAAGGGTTCTGGGGGAGTGGCCTTAGAAGGAGGGCTCAAGGTAGGAGGTGCATACTCTACAGGAGCATAATTCTACTTCAGCTAGAATGTATTATTATTAGAATTAGCGATAATGCTCGTTGTATTTGTATTTAATATGTTTGAACTTCATAGCATTTAAGGTATCTAAATAGGCCAAGGTTCCTCAAACTCAGTCCTGGAGGGCCATAGTCCAGTGCTCTTCTTAGACACAATTAACAGATGAGTTAAATCAGGTGTGTTTGAACAGAAAACTAACCAAACAGTGCTGGACACTGGTCCTCCAGGACCAGACCTGAGGAACCCTCAAACAGGCTGGTACAGCTGCTATACCTCCAATGATGACAGTGGTAATCACAATGAAGGAAGCCAGAATGCTCTGAAGCCCCATGTTAATGTAAGTGCTTTAGCGTGGATGGTCATAGGTATAGGAAACGGTTCCAGCGGATGGTCATAGGTATAGGAAACGGTTCCAGTGTCCTGTACTTCAGGTGAAGCAGAGGTATTGAAATCAAAGCTAATGGCACAGTATCTTAATCACTACTGCATAATTACATGAAGATAAAATGATAAACATGATAAAACATATGTCAGTATGGCTTACGCATCTGGGCATTAATGACGGAGGTGCTAAGTTTGTTTTCGGGTTTTGGATTAGTTCACCAAAAAGAGCCTTTTTGGCTCCGAGCCAGATTTGTTTTTCTTCAAAACCACAACACTTCTTGTGCATGCTCCGCATACTAATCTGGCTCAGCTTGCCTACTGTGAGCGTCTGTGAACATCTGACTACTGCTAATCAAGCATTCCTGTAGTTAGATAAACACGATTACATCACTTACAGCCTGTCAAACTATTGCTTAAACGTTACGGTGGTCTAGAGACAGTTACAGTCATTGAATTATATCCAACACTGTTTGAAGATTGGCAATTGCCTCGTGTAATGAGGTAGTCCAGAACGTGAAGCTTTACTTCTTCCACTGTCTCAAAACCCAGAGGCTTATTACTCAGATATTAATCATGAAGAGAATTTCCACAGATTTTTCCACATTTTTGTGTAATTAATTCGTTGGCATATCACAAAAGTCACTCTGGTGTAAAATGCTCCTTTCCAGAGACTTAGCATGTCAGAACTGTTCACAGTGGTGGTGATGGGAACCAGATGTCTGAAGAATTTAATGCCTCTAAAAGCTTCCTCTCAGAAAGTGACATGTAACTGTTTTATTTCTTTTGAGACGTGTTGTATGATAGTTTTGATGTTTGCAGGACGCTGTGAGGCTAAATATGTTTTTTCAGATGTATCACTATTGTACTCTTCTTAATACTGCCTATAAACACTCAGGAGTCGTGTGTAGGTTTGCTGGTGGTTTTAGATGGTAAATACAATACTACATTTGTGTTGCAGTCTCATGAGCCCAGGTTCCCATCACCAACACTGTAATGAAGCGTGACTCGGTAAGTTTCTCTACAATGCATTGATTTCCACATCAAACAAACCTGAATCACTGTTGACATTTCAGCAACTGAATTATGCAGAAATTGGTGGAATAAGAATTGAGCAACTAGAATGTGAGGTCTTGTGAGAGTGAAAAATTAAAAAGATAGATACTTAGGATTAAGTTAAAAAATGGCCATTTTGTGGTTAAAGTGGTCAAAGACAAGTTAAGCCTCTTGAATATATATATATATATATATATATATATATATATATATATATATATATATATATATATATATATATATATATATATATATATATATATATATATCTCGTCACTGTCCAATGAAAAACATGCATCTCCATTTTTGTTGATTTTGAATTTTCTACATCATTTAAGCATGCCAATGGCCGTTTACACTGTGTAACAATTTCATGGTGAATGGACCAATAGAAGTGCTTCAAAACAGCTTGGAAAACATTCTGGTTCCATTGACTTACATTGAAAGCAAAGTATGTTTTTGTTCTCTCCTGTAAAGTTGCAATTTTGGAGATACTTGTTTTATATATATATATATATATATATATATATATATATATATATATATATATATATATATATATATATATATATATATATATATCATAAAAGGACCAAGAGAAATGCTCTAAACTAGCATGGAAATGTCTGGTTCCATTGACATTACATTAAAAGTGAGGATAGTTTTTGGCCTCTCTATATATCGTTGCTGTCCAATGAAAAACAAGTCTCTCCAAAATTGCAACTTTACAGGAGAGACCCAAAACGTACTTTACTTTCAATGTAAGTCAATGGAACCAGAATTTTTTCCAAGCTGTTTTGGAGCACTTCTATTGATCACACAATGTAAATGGTCATTGGTGTGTTCAAATGATGTAGAAAACTTAAAATAGACAAAATATATATTTAAAATAGCTCAGACTGTTGACTGTGTAGAGCAGCCTATCTTTAATGAGCGAGCTAGCATTATCAAACAACACATTCAGATAAGAAAAACAGTCAATCAGATTCTTATTTGGTCTTATTGTGAACTGCAGATGGGTGATTCACCACTGTTTTTCTTTTCCATACGATATGAAGTTTGACAAAGGCTATTGCACTCATTCTATTTGTGCAAATGAAATAACAAACACATTTACTGTAACTCCTTTGATGACTTCCTACCAAATTTGGATCTGAGAAGGAAAGCAGTTGCATTTCATAGAAAATAAATACTAAAATAACTAAAAGAATAGATTCTCAAATGTTGTTTTGATATTTTTTAGAGAAACTAGTGGTCAGAATTCTTCATAGTGGTGACAGGAACCAGAATCTGGTGCTTCTAAGAACGCTATTACACTAAATGGTTATGAATATGCGGTCTGATGCCTAAACTTTGTTCCTAAATAGTAAATAAAATGTCTACACTTGTGTTGTCGACATTGCAACTCCTGGTTCCCATCACCACCACTGTAAAGAGCTCAGAGTCAGAACAATTCATATCAAACTACTATGAATGACTTTATTATCATCTTAATGACTTAATTATAAAGAAATGTATACACTGCACTAATATTGATCAAGAGTCTGTCCTTCTGCTCTTCCCCACCAGGATATGCTATTAATGTCAACCTGAGTGAAATGAGGTGTGTTAAAGCAAAAAAAATAAAAAGAAACTGTACTCTGTGCAGAAGCCTGTTATAGAAGATCATCCTTCATCATTTTCACTCAGACGTTCTTCTTGTAATGTTGAAGGGAAGTGTAATTGAGCTGCTCCACCTAGTGAGCATCACGGTTCATTACACATTAATTGCAGTACCTTCACATCCCCCTGGATTGTGACCAAGTCACTTTATCTCTTTTCACGTAGAAAGACAGAATGAGGACTTTCAACTTTTCTAATGATCAACAACACAAGCCTGTCTGAATTTCTTATATTTGAATTGGGTTTGCACATCATTACATTACAGAGCTCAATCAGTGGGAAGAGAAACGCTGTACAACATGCAGGACATTGCTGATGTAGTTCTGCTTTGCTACTCTCTCGTACTGCAGGCTATTTGAGCCAACGTCTGCCTCTTCAGCCCTGCCCCAGCATCGCTCCTGCTAAAGCACTGCTGTCTACTCGGTTATGCGCAGAACAAGGCGAGTGGCAGGCAGTTGGCAGTGAAGTTAAAGAGTAGTGCAATCAAAGTGCTAATGTGTGCGCCTAAGAAATACAGATGGGCCAAACGGCAAAAATCTATCTTTAAAGATTTAGTATGCATGAGTATCGCTAGCCCAGTTTCTCAAATATTTATACATTACTGATTCATCTGTACTTTATTTTTCTTCTTTCTTTATCATTCAACTGAGCCACATTGCATCTCCAACCTAATATACTGTAATATACTGTAATAACAGAGCACGACCTGGAGGAGCCCACATGGCAAGCACGCTGGCTTGATGAGGTCAGGACCCCATTGTCCATTTGCCACTGCTGGTCCACCCTCGGGCCACCCAGATTATTGCCCTGCCTGCAAAGTGTAGCTAGTAGCCAGAAATCTTCCCTAACAGATTTTATATGCCTCTTTTATTTAGGAAAATAATACAAATCCGTACATCTGAGAGAAACTACTGTTTTTGGGCCTGATGTAAAATGGTGACATTATTTACTAACGTGATGTGAAAAGTGGAGCCCCTCACACAGTCAGTCATATCAGACATATAAGACAGGATTTTAGCTAAATGCTCATTCAAATAAACATTAGACTGAATTCAAAATCTATAATATATAGAGCAAGTAGTTAGAGAGTGAAGATATTCTCCTTTAATAAGAGTTTGTGGTGAATTATGGTTAGTATAGCTGTCAAGTTTGTACTCGGTTGCTTGCTAGCTAGCGAAATTTGGATTTATATGAGGTGAAGTAAAGAGGTTTGGCTAACATTAGCATTAGCTGAAAAGCCAACCAGTTTAAATTCAGCTCGTAATGAGTATGAGAGTGTAAACAAGCGACGGTGGCAGAAATAATGTTATTGACAGCTCTTCTTATCCAGTGTTCTTATACTTTTCTGTAGTAACTGGAAACAAAAATATATGATATAATATATCGTTATTTACAGTCATACAGATAATTTTCATATTTGCTCTGTTTCTAACACTACATAGAGAGAGTGTTTGCGTTTGTTTTGATAGCTTTTCTAGCTGTTGCTTCTCTAAGAGTTCTTGAAGAACATACATTTTATGTCCCAGGACCCCCTTAGTATAGACTTAGCCCACCCCCACCCATGAACATCTAGTGAAACAAACAATGAATAAACAAAGCGCACAAACAAAACAGCAGATGCACTTAAAAAGTTGTGGCGTTAAGAAGAGCACAAGGATTTGTTTGTTGATTCACCATCTGCTAAACATACAAGAAGCAACGGCAGGGAAATTCAAAGAATCAGTAAAAATGAATTAATTGAAAGATAATAATAGGCTAATTATTTAAAGGCCCACTCCATCATACTGCTACTATACAGCATGTCCCTGTCTAGAAATAAGCAGTGAGAAAAGTCATTTAGGGTCACCACGGAGCCCCCCCAAGTATGTGTTTTACATATTTCCTAGATTACTCATTTAATATTGGTGAGCATAGTGTGGTGCCCCTCATGTAGACCATGCCACAATATTTAATACACAGTCTCTCTATAATTGATCTATATCTTTTTTTGTTATACATGCAGTTGTTCAGTGTTCTGTAAATGCTGATAATACTCACGGTATACTACAGAATCCTGCATAATGAATAAAAATAAATTGATCATAATAAAGTATCTTCATACTGCCCACCCCATGATGAATGAATGAAGCCTATTGAACATGGCATACTGCTGCTTTCCCTGACCTACTTCCATACGCTGTAAGCCACATTAGCATTTGGTGAAAGATTTCCTCTAAGTGCGCTGATGTAGAGTTTTTGCACTTATATTTTCTGCATCTTGATGGCATCCTGAGAAGCAGGGTTGACAGCGACGGTGGCTGAAGACTTTGGCAAGGTGTCTGCAGAAGTGTACTTCCTCTCCTTCTCGTAAGCGGGGTTGTCGTACGGCGAGGGATCCTTAAGGTGGTGCGTGTCGTAGTGGGGAATGCGGAACGATCCCATCACTGAACCAGGTTCTTTGCCCTTACTGCGGCAACTAGAAGAGAAACCGTTCTTTCATTATATTACATTATGCTGCAATGTAAGAAGTCTTGTTCTGATATACACTACCAGTCAAACGTTTTAGAACAGTTCTGGGTGCCCAGCCAAACCAGCACCAGACCAACACTAGACCAGCGTAAACCACCTTACAACAGCAAGAAATTCACTGTACTGAACTGAG
Organism: Megaleporinus macrocephalus; assembly: GCA_021613375.1. Taxonomy (NCBI): domain Eukaryota; kingdom Metazoa; phylum Chordata; class Actinopteri; order Characiformes; family Anostomidae; genus Megaleporinus; species Megaleporinus macrocephalus. The sequence continues at coordinate 20,093,369 of CM038726.1, forward strand.
ACATGCTTACTGCATATCTTACAGCTCAGTTGGTGGAAGTTGGCTATTATACGTAGCTCCTAAACTCTGGAATAGCATTCCCAAGAATATTAGAAAAGAAAAGATTTTTGTGGGCTTGAAATCCAGATGTTATTGCCAACGCTGTTATAAATAGTGGATGAATGTGAATAAACAATGGAAATTCTTTTTTGCATTCATTAATTGCAATGTGGTTCCTATCCACTTTAGCATCAGTTTAAATACAATCTATTTCTAAGCTAGAAAAAGACCTACTTTTTTGAGCATCTGACTATCCTTACACCTTTGGGAACATTTGACACATTGCTGTTAATGACTGAAAGCTACTGAGGGACACCTGCCAAAAACATACTAATCATTATTATTAACATGAGCTGTGTTCAGCTAAGCACTTCATTCAAGGTAGTGGCGAGTTGAAATAAGGGATGTCCAATCCTTATATTGATAGATCCACAATTCTGTATCTGTGCTGTAAAAAAGACCCTTATCTACAAAGCACTGCACTATGCATGTTCAACTAAAGCCTAAAATAATCCTTTAAAGGTGTTGGGTCAGAGTTTGTGGGAGTTCTTAGACTCAGACACAGGGCTCACAAAGAAGGTCCATCTCAATGTTGAGATGTAAAATGCAATATCTCTTTGAATATTCTGTCAATAAATCCTCAGCAGTCCTCGGATTCATCCACTGAGTGAAGGGGATGAAACACACATTGCGTGCAATTACACATTTCCTCCAGAGAGGGCTCCAAATCCCCAAACACTTCAATCTTAGTGTAGCTTTAATGTAACAAGAATTTGCAACAAGTAATTGAGGACCATTTTATTGTTTCACAATATTGTTTATTGGTGTGAAAATAAATAAATAATAACATGTTTTTTATGTGACCCCCAAAGATATATAATTTGTTGTGATTCATATTTATTAATATGTAAAAATGTTGTGATTCACTTACCAGCACAGTGCTAGGACGATGAGGAGGAACAGCAAAAGCAGAGCCAAGGCAACACATAGAATTGTTGTGATGACGACCATGGCACCGGACCGCCCAGGAAGACTCTCACTGATGCTGTTGGGGTCTTTTACTGAGGGTACAGAGATGTTGAGTTTAACTAATACAAGAAAAGTCATGGGTTGGAATAAAATAAATTCATATATATATATTGCTGCACTGGTGATTTCTTACAGGTGTAGAGAACAACTTCTTCAGACCACTTTGTCTCTTCAAGAAGGCTCTTGCTAGTTGGATCTACTAATACATACTTGAATCTAGAAAGCCACAACAGATCACTGTCAACAGCAATAGCAAGAACAACCACACATTTCTCAGAATAGATAACTTTAACAGGCTAATATTACAATTAAGCTCAAGTTGTAAAAACTGCTGTACTCAGATATTACAGCAATCATCTCGCCACATGCTAACAAGCTACATGGTACCTTGCAGTTGACCCCTGAGGTAATACTCCATTGCAATTGGGGGTGGAGCAGTTGCCATCCACTCCAACTCTGAAGTAGTTGCCAGTAGAGGAGGCGGTACAAAGAAAATCTTTCTGGACACCAGCTTTGGTCAGAAAGTAATTCTTAGCACTGCTACTACTGAAAGCCGACGGGTACGGGGACACACTGAGCACAACTTGGGTGGTTTTGTCCTGGTCGAAATTGGCGACACCTATAACCATAATGGAGACAGTAATGGAGGATTTGAACACCCTAACAATGCCTCGAAGCTAGATCATAGTGTTCATCACAGTGTTTCCCAACCCCAGTGCTCAATACCCTGGCTTTTTAACACACCCCTCCAGCTCAGTAAGGGGCTGTTTATGATCTGATTTACAGAATTAGGTATACTGGGAGCAAGGCAGCAGGCCTCCAGGACCAAGGTTGGGTAACAGTGAGGTAGCACACACCAGAGAAAGCGATACATTGAATTTACTTGACTCAAATGTGAACATTATTTAAACAAATAGTATCCATTATGTTATCAGTCATTCACAAAAATAATCAAACTAAAAGAGTAAAGGATGCTGAGGTGATATAATTTTTTAACATGGAGATTATAAAGATGAAATAATGAAAACCTATTCACCTGTGCCTACTGCAGGAACCAGCCATATTTCACAAGTGTCTGGGGTACAACTCGTTTGGTTGTTGAAACAACATCTTGGCTGCTGAAGGATCACAGTGTTGGTGGTGATTCTCGCTGGTAAGTCTGGTGTAACGGCTGGAACGCAATCAACTGTGGCTGTTAAATGAAATGAATATTGTTAAGATCTTGTAATTGTTATTTTAGTATTATAGTTAGACTCAGTTAGTTCTTAGAAGTCACTGCCAATAATAAATACATAGTGTTCTTTCATAAGAATTATTTATCATGTGTAATTAGTTGAGAAAGAATACAGTGTGGATACAGAATGTATATATATATATATATATATATATATATATATATATATATATATATATATATATATATGCAGTATATTTTACACATACATCATGCACATATACATATAGTACACAGGTGTTTATACAGAATGTTACAAGAATGCATACAGTTGCATAAAACTTTGTTCCTAACTGTAAATAAAATAACACAGGTAACAGGAGTGCAATTGTCTAATATTTTGCTGCTGATTTCTACTTTCTAATATCAGTTTTGCACAGGCCATATTTCACGTTTTACTACCCCATTACGTTTCCCAATAATATATCTCCAATATTTAGCAAACAAAGAGAATTTGCACTTTAAATTTTTAAAAATAAATTTTTGCACACTGTTGTCAAAGCATAGCCAAGGTGTTGTCGGGTCAGTCAGTGCCGCAATGGACTCAAGCATGGCTTGAGCCTCCCCAATTATGAAAAGTGAGACAGTCAGCCATCATCAATCAACCATAATCAATAAAGCATCATGAGGGGTGAAAATCTGCCAAACAGTTTTACAAGTCTGAAGATGCTGCATTTAATAATTAGCATATCTGGCTGTGATAGGCTAATTTGCTCAGCAAACAGGTGAGTGAATTATAGATGGGTCTCTTCAGTCGTGCTGCACGATGAGCTACATTATGAATAGGTTGTGTAATGGTCATTTGCGTAAACTACCAGCAACTAGTCAGCTATAATCATTTATCATGCTAATTCATCTTAACCATTGCATCAGTGAGTGGCTGGTTACTTTACACAGTACTGTCTAATCATTAGAGTAAAATTAAATGAATAACCTCTACGGCCTTTGTATATGATTTATCGGTATTAAATATTGTACTGTAAACATTACACACTGAAAAAGCACTGCATGTAATTTACTTAAATCAAATGTTATGCATTACTAGGAGTAGAAAATATCGAAATATCGAATATCGGGATATTATGTCTTGTAATACTGTATCGAATCTCAAAAACACAGATTCCTGACAGACAGTAAATCATTGTGTGTTGGGTTTAAATTCTGACCACTAGATGGCAGTGTTGTAATCCATTTTCAGCTCCACTCCAACATTAACAAGCAGCACAAGGGTGCAATGCTACTGTAAGCACTGGTAAACCTGTTCATATAGTGGTGTGTTTTAATAGTACGATTTGAAAAATCCAATATATCACTTTGCTTGCAGTATCGCAGTATATTGTGATATATTGAATCGTGACCGCTATATCACAATGAGTATTGTATCGCCAGGTTCTTGCTAATTCACAGCCCTATACATTATTTCTAGCTACACCCTGAATGGTTGTGCAACATACATAAAAATAACATATTACGCAACTCTCCATCAGTAAATTAATATAATATAAAAAGTAATAACTCTGCTGTAATGTTGTAACTGTCACATTCCACCTGTTTCATCTGCACCTGCTGAGGCATCTGCTCATTGCGCAACGAGAACTGGGCCGCTATGTGGATGTGATCCGCTGTAAAGTATCAGAGTGCAAGTCTTGTCTTGCCTGAGAGTTTCTGTCAGCGTACCATTATAACAGCTTCTGGGCGAGCGCGAGTACAGAGTGTGGCTTGGCAGATTGTTTGCCACTCAATTTCCTAGTTAGGCACAATCACAGCTTAGTCAGCTCTCCACTGTTTAACTGATCGATGGCCTTCATGTGGCAGGTGTCCCTGATTTAATGAAAATTCTAGGTTTATAGGATGTCAGGGGACTTAAAGAGAAGACGAAACTAGCTGGTGCTTTGCCACACTCAATCCTTTCCTTCACAGTACTCAAACAGGTGTACAAGTGAATTAAACATAACAAGCTAGAACAGAGCCTGTGCATGTTAAGTGATGACTCAGCCAAAACTTCTCTATAACTGCTTATGCAAATACTGCGTTCCTGACAACAGCCTGCTGTTTGAAAATCTTGTGCTGACCATTACCATGTAAGCTTATTATATATCGTCGCTGTCCAATGAAAACCAAGTATCTCCAAAATTGCAACTTTACAGGAGAGAACAAAAACCTACTGTACTTTCAATGTAAGTTAATGAAACCATAATTTTTTTCCAAGCTGTTTTGGAGCACTTCTATTGGTCCATTCATCATAAAAATTTAAAAGGTTACTTAAGGAACCAAAATTGGTTTTCAGTGCTGTTGCTATGGCAGTAGAGTTATTATAAATAGGCATAATTAAAGGAATTAGAAATACATTTCAGGAAAGAAAATTGTTTAGTTGCATCATTAAAGAAAAAGTTCCAATTAATGTACTGATGGGTCTTTTTTTAGGACACAAGGCTGGGCACAAGAGAGCTAATGCTAATACATTAATTTACAGGCCTAAAGACACAAAATCTATCAACTGATTAAATGAAAAACTACTTACATTGTGTGTGGATCCCAACAGGCAGCATACATATAAAGCACAACACTATTAAGACTTCCATTTTGGCATCCAGTAACAGGAGCGAATAAACCGCTGTGTGGATGAAACCTGTCTGGTTGCACCACTTGAAAGCATCCCAAACAAATACCATCCCACCCCTTATAGAGGTGAATGCAGCAGTTGAAGGGAGTGGAGTTTAGCCTGTGTGTGTGCGCTGCTATTGGAAACTGGGAGGTGCTCCTAACAAATCAAATGACAAATCAAAGGTGGGTTTTGCTGCTATTGTGTTGCAGGAATATTTTTTATCTACGTCATATCATGTAGTCATACTAACAGACTATAAAGACTTCATACTGAAGGCTCTCTTTCTAGATCGCGCAAAGAGAACTTGTTTCGAAGCGTGTGAACAAGAAATCTGACACCAGCATGGAAAATAATCTTAGACTGTGCAAACAAACACCACTGTAAACAACTTTCCAGGTGATAGCGACTGCTATCCCACATCCTGCCTTATGTTGGTGGGAAAACGCATGAGAGGCAGTTTATAGTTCATAGAGACAGTCACAGTCTTGAGACAGATGGGATGATAAATCTTTTATGTTTTTTATTCAGGGCTACAAGTTTGTGAATGTGTTTTAAGTCAGCTAAAGACTTTGAAAGCTACTGTGGACCGTTTTGAATGGGTTTCTACAGAATGACTGACGGTAATGAGATGTTGTGTTGAAAGGTAGTCACTCAGGTAGCTACACTGTACAGGGTCTTCTGGTAAATGGTTGGTTTGGTATTCCAGGTAACTCCTAAGGTGTTACTACTAGGAGGTGAACATTATTAGCCTTTTTTTGTTGCTACCAGTGGCTGTATGTCCAATCAGTCCAAAGCACACACTATGCAGGTCTAGGTCTTACAATCCTGCAAAGATTTAAGGTTGTAGCTCAAAAGGTGCAGGAGAAAGAAATGTTTTTGATATTGAATGTTAAATAATAAGAAGTAAACTTGCTAGTATACTGCAAAGTGTATTGTATTAAGCAACAAGACAGTCATTTCTTTTTTGTATTTTGGCCATGTTTAGCAGCCCTCATGCTGAATGTTAATAACTAATAACTATAACTAATTACAGGCTGACTCTTAGTTTGATGCAATTTGCTTGACATAATTTACAATTCTAGACCATATGTGAACTATGGAGGCATATCACTGGAGTGTAACAAGCACAATCAAACAAAAATAACCACCACAACCACAGGACACGGTTCAGGCAGGGTAGTTTTGGCATGAAAGGGCTTTGAAAAGATCCAGAATTTTGAAATCTTTGGGTGTATCCCCTGTTATAGCGCCACATATTTACCCGTCAGATCAGACTTTCTGTGTCAGCTGTACTGCCCCTTAAATGGGCCCGGCACAAACCAGTTCGACCAGGGCCTGCTTAGACACGAAACTGGCGTTTTTGGATGACTCAGTTCTGCATAAAAAGCCTCCAACTATGTTAAAATCAATGGCATAATAATGGGTTGGACAGATGTAGCGGGTTGGTCAAACATCTAGAACAGCCACACAGAAAGCCATGCCTAAACCAATAGCTTGGATTAAAAAAATAGGTGTTTTCTTTGTATATACATTTCAAATCAGTTTATTAGCATTCACTCCCTGATACAGGCAGTCCATATAGAGAAACTAAACTGCAAATAAAAAAAACAAACCAAAAATCTGAATTCACTGTTTTGTGAAGTCACAAATCAATGTATAAATGTATAAAACTTTCTTTACTTACAATGTAAGTTAATGCAAGTGATTTTATTACAAGCAATTCTGAAGCATTTCTGATCGTCAAGTCATCATGAAATGTTCACATGATGTATAGGGCAGCAGCTTAGCTCAAATAAAATATATATATATATATATATATATATATATATATATATATATATATATATATATATATATATATATATATATATATATATGCTATTTTCTTTGAACTGTGATGGTGTATCTAATCAGCCTCACACTAAAGTTCTAAAGACTGTCTCTACTGTATTTACAGTCCTTACTGTGAGACACAATACAGGGCGGACAATTCAGCAGGCATGCCCAATCCTGATCCTGGAGATCAGCCACCCCCGAGAGTTTAGCTCCAACCCCTGTCTATCCTACCTGATCCAGGTAATGAGGACTTTTAGGGGTTCTAAATAATAGCACCAGGTTGGTTACATCTCAACTTTCCAGGGTGGTAAATCTCCAGGACCAGGACTGAACAACCCTGAGGTAAACAGAGGGTGGAAAGTGTTCATGTGAAAATAAATTGTGTCTGTTTTTGGTACTTTAAACAGCACAGACATTAAAAATGGACATGCAGGTAAAAATATTGATATTTTTCTTTTAAAATCAAACTCACATCAATAATCAACCTTTGCATAGACACGAGTAACCAAAAGTCCAACAGCTGTCCTTGAAACTGTGTCATTTATCATGTTTCTAAAACTGCAATAAATCTTTCATTCCCAAGCTTCTTCACCGAAAGGATTAACTATGTTTCTAGATCATTAAGATAGCCCTTTTGTACTTCTTTAAAATATGAGCTTCTCTTTGAACACTACTGTGGAAGAGTCTGAGATTTTGCTTCAGGGAACAAATCTCATTATAACATAATTGGACCCAATTCTCATTCGTTTCCTGGCAGGCACAGTCCTTTTTCCTCTTACCTACACTAGAGTTAAAAAACAACACACAAATACCTTTTACAGAGCGTATACAAAAATGAAACCTTTTAATGAGATTAAACCCTATTCATATTAAATTAGTTTATCAGGCAGACGTGAATAAACAGCTCTCTTCAGTAATGAAACTTTTAAAATCTAAATGACTACAAATGTGCAAGCTTTAATCTGTAAACTCTACAAACCTGGATGTTTGCTTGTAAAACAATGGAAGAACACTTTTTGGTGCTATTCAGAACCATTCCCAATCAATCTGAAGAACCACTTCACCATGTAAAGAACAATTCAAGTATGAAATGGTTCAATATGTGAAAATCATTGTTCTAAATAGAACTACTCCCTTCTGCCTTTACTACAGAACCCCTACATGTCCAGTGTGCAGTGCAGAGACAGGGAAGTTCCACCACCCAGATCAGGTTGAATGGTTGACCAATTTACTGCATTTACTGTGATTCAGAAAATATTTCATATGCATATGCATGCTAGAAGGCTAGAATATAGGTAGCAGAGGTTAATAAAACAATGCAACACTGTGAGACATCTGCTTGGAAAATGCATAAAAATCAGAAATTTGTATCTACACAAATCTGTCAGACTGACGCTGTGTTGGGTAAAACAGTTGGTAAGTTATCAATAGAATTAAAGAGGAAACTGGAGTAAATTGAATTCCTTCCCATAAGATCTGTATGTTGCCAGTTCATATACAAGTTACTTGTCTCTGTATTTACCTTCCAAACCCATTTGATGTATTTCCCAAATGAGAATATAGAATACATGCTTCTACAGTTCACATTAAGTAAACATCCCACCCTGTTCACATAACCACACCCCCTCACCCAGCCTTTATACTTTTACTGACCCAGTTTGACATACAGATGCCTCACATGTGGAAAACATTTTCATTGGTATTAAAAGGCTTTCTGGGTAATACAGTCCTGCTCACCAATATTGGCACACCTTCATTTTTTGCAAAACTTTTACAATATCTTCAGAAATTAATGGAAATGTACCAAATGTATATTATCAGGATATTTTAATTAAAGGTTCAAAGTAAAATAACAAGGAACATTGTTTTTCAGCATACATGTAATTTCAAAGAAGAAACAAAAAAAAAATCAGCATAAAGGCAATACTCCCTAATATTTGGTTGAACACCCTTTGGCAGTGATGACATCCTCCAAACGTTTCTTGTAGCCAAGTTATTTATCATATCATATCATATTTATAATATCATTTATTATAACCAAGTTACCATCTATTAGCTTCTTTCACTTCTCAGCTGGTATTTTCTCTCATTCTTCCTTTGCAATTTGTTCAAGCACTTGAATGTTTGCAGGGTTCTTTTCCCCAACGACAGATTTCGGCTTACCCTAAAGATTTTTTGAATTGGATTGAGATCAGGACTCATTGCAGGTCATTTTGAAACAATCTATTTTTTCCTTTTCAACCATTCGTGCATGCTTTTGGATGTGTGCTTTGGGTCTTTGTCTTGTAGGAGGACCCATGATCTTCGACTCAATCCCAGTTTTTTTATACACTGTGTAGGACATTTCGCTCTAAAGTCTCTTGGTAATTCTCAGATTTTCTGACTCCTGTGATACGCTCAAGGTTTACAGTACCAGAGGCAGCAGAGCAGCCCCGCAACATTATGGATTCTCCACCATGCTTAACTGTTAGTACGATGTTCTCCTCCTTATATGCATTGTGTCATCTGTAAAACAAACTGTTGGTGTGCACTGCCAAAAAAACTCTATTACTACTATTTTTGTTTAATATGTCCACAGAACATGTTCCCAGAAGGGTTGTGGTTTGTCCAGGTACTCTCTGGCAAAGATAAGTCATTCTTTTTTTATGTCTTTTCTTCAGCAATGGCTTCTATCTTGGCCTACGCCTATAAAGCTCTGCTTGGTTTGGTGTGCAGTGTATGGTACTAATGAAGACTGTTCCAGTCTGGTGTTGTTTTTTCCACCATTCACACCAACTTTTTAAGACATCGCATCAATTTTCTTTCTCCCTTCACATCCAGGGAGGTTCTTGACTGTTGCATACTTCTTAATAACATTGCACAATGTCGAAACAGGGATAGCAGGAGACTGCCTTATACCCTTTGAAGGTCTTGTTTTGGCTAATAATAGCACTTCTGATGTTCTCAGACAGCTCCTTTGCCTTCACCATTGCGACAAAGGATCAAGGAATAACATGGCTTTTAAAAACACTGATGTCGTCATTCATTGGGTAATTCATGTCATATAGGCACAGACAGTTTATCACAGGTGATTCTTATTTATGATTTAGCACAGGTGAGTCAAAACATGTTTCCATACTGATTTACTATGAAGGGTGCCAATACCAGTGCCACAGCTAACTTTGTTTTTCTCTTTTTCCCCCCTTCCATTGTTTTTTGTTTTAATTGTTTGTCATTAGCTCTTTTGTATTAAACATGAGTTCTCTATAGATCAAAGTAGGGCTGCAGCTATCGATTATTTTAGTAATTGAATACTCTATTGATTAATTGAGTAATCTGATCAAATATATATTTTTAAATTAAAAAGCAATAATAAATATATAAGATAAAATAAGACAGGTTTCTTAACATTGCTTAAATTGCATATAATACAGTTTAAAAGAAAACATTTTAATAATTACTATTATTGAAATGTATTACTAGACCTATGTAACTGTAAGTTCACAAGACTACTGTACACTCTGTTATTATGCAGAAGCTTGTCCTACACTTGCTGACCCACTTAGTGCAAACAAACTAAACTGAATAATCTCGCTGTATTGGATTTGGTGCATTTTAGGCTCCAAATTGCTACAAACACCACCTGATGTTTAGTTTACTGGGTATTTGATGCATCACTGGGAGTGAAAAGTATGTGTGAGGGGTGTATGTTCTTGTGAGTGTGTGTTTGTTTGTAACTATAATCAAAACGATGATGTGAATGAAGCTCGGGCTTTTATTATTTGTGGTTATGTTCTTAAGCAAAGCTTAGATCATTTACGGACATAACTCGCTATCACACTGACTTATGTTCTTAACTATTCATTACATATAACCACAACTAACATAAACGCTTTACTAGCCTTCATCTCAACTCACCATCACACTGATTTAGGCTAAATGTTATGGTTACTGTGTGTGGCTCCGCTCTGTGGACTGGACGTACTGAAACACTGGTGTGGTGCTCGGCTAGGGCTTACCGTAAAACTCAGACTCGCTATGAGTTTGCTGGGAAAGCTCAGTGGCTTGCTTCCAGAAGTTAGCTTTTTATTTGAATACCTAGTTCCACTTTAAATGGTATAGAAGTTACATTCCGGCGCCTCTTACTGCTGCATCATTTAAGGTGGAAAGGCGGAATTTACATAAGAAGCTTCAGCCACGTCTTTCTTCAGGTTTACGCTCAGTAACGGCTCCCTCGGCTAGTTCGGTTTTACAGTAGACTTTGTACACTGTGTATGGTTTTCTCTGACCCGTCTCTTCTGTTCGTCTCTCCTTATTCTATCTCTCTTTCTCTATTTTACAATCCGCGCCATCAAATCAAGTCTTCTTCCTGTCACCTGGCAACACCGTAAGCTCGCGCTGTGCAACAGCAAAACCCGCGAAACAGAGCTCTGTATGTGGTTGTATTAATTAAACGAATTTTTTGTAATCGAGTTACTCAAATTTCTCGAGGAATCGTTTCAGCCTTACATCAAAGCTGTTACACTTAATTCATGTCTTTCCAGAAGATATTCCACATTATTTACTTACACTTAATCCAATAACAGTGAGCAGGACTGTATGTGGACCATACTGTGTCTAGAGTAAGCTGATATTTCACTGAACTAAAATCTTCAGGTGACGTTCAGAGACTGTCTAAGTTTACATCTTTACTAAGTGAGTCAACATCAAGAGTAAAGGTTGTGATTCAAATGCCTGTTACAAGCTTTTAATATACACATAAATAATAGCTACTCACAATAAGCATTACAAGGTTACAGGTGCTACATGACTTAGCAGGCACATGCACATAATATGGGGACTATGTGGCTCCAAGCACAAACAAGCTTAAAATGAACATACGCAGTTGTACATTAATGTTTGGGCACCCAATCAAATTACACTTTGCTGATTTTCTCATGTTTACTTATCTACAGAGAACAAATGTTTAACATTGCGGGAGGGCAAAAGTTATCACAATTTATTTATAATTTTTCCCAAGCATGTTAAAACCAGCAAATAAATAGAAATTGTTTGCTAAAAGTTTGTGCAGCATATGACTGTATGACTTCTCTATACTATGTAGCTCTCCACCACTGTACAACGGCCGCACTCCCTATTCCAACTCATTCACTGAAGCCATAAATGTACAAAATCAACAGCAAAATCCTTTAGTAGTGGTTTATTAAAAACTAAAAACATTATGTACAGTAAAAGAAAGAAAGAAAGAAAGAAATCTGATCTTGTCAATTTATCATGACTCATCCATGACAAATCATACAATATATACCATCCTGCTTGACTGGAAGCAACTCTGATCAGGTCAGGCTTATATCAGTCGCCCCCTCCCTCAAGTTAACCCTTCTGAAAGTCTTCCACTGGTTTAGAATGGCACTCGTCTCAAGCTCAAACAGTTTGGCCATTTATGATGATACAATCACTTGTTCTCGAGGGTCACCTCTTCCCCATGACAAAGCTGGGCACCTCTGCATCATCCTCCGCTTCTCGCTCCTCAGAGTCATTATCACTCTCCGAGGATTTTTCCTTATCTGAGGAGAACAGGCACAGTTATTACTTTTTGCTCTGGCCATGCAGCATCAACAGCAGCAAAATATGCACTTATATGGCCAAACGTATGTGGACAAGCCTCTTAATTACATATTTGCATTATTATTGTTATTTAAACAGAACCTGTGGTGCACTGTTGTGTTATACAAGTGTTCCACATATGGTAACTGACTGGGGTGTCAGAAATATAAAACATATTAAACATTGTGATGAGGTTTATGAAACTGCTCTGATCTCAAAAACAAGGTATTGACTTTCACTTGACAGTCTCATGTACAGATCTGTGGCAGACAGTGGCTGTATTTGTAACCTCCAGCCACTAGACAGCAGTGTTGTAAACCATTTTCAGCTTTCAACTCTCTTTCTACCAACATGAAAGAGAGTAGGGCAAGGGCGCACCGATAAGATCAGCCAACTTAAGGGCGCACCGATAAGATCAGCAAACTTAAGCACATGGTGGTGTGTTTTGTAATTTGGCAGTTGTCCTAAAATATATATATATATATATATATATATATATATATATATATATATATATAAAAATCACATTGAATTGTAATTGCCAGGCTCTTGCACATACACAGCGCTGGAATACATATTCTGAGCCTGATTAAAAACTCTTACACTGACCTTGTCTTCTAACATCAAGCTAGAGCATCTGCATTGGTAGAGGATTTCATTAGAGTCCATTGCATGTGCTTGCTTTTTTTATACGTTACTGCCGATTGGACAACATCCCTGTGGCACCCGTCAAATTAGAGAATAACCCGGAACCCGCAGCAAAACAATGTCCGACGTTTTGAGATTGAACATGCCCCAGGTGTTTCAGCCACACCCATTTCAAACAGGTGTACAAAGTCAAGTACACAGCCATGCAATCTCCACGAACAGTAACAGTAGAATGGATCACACTGAAAAGCAGTGTCTTAAAACGTTGCACTGTCACAGGAGAACACCTTTGCCACAAGTTAGTTTGAAAGACACATGCCCTGATACACTTTCCCCGGTTAACTGCATGTGCTATTATTGTAACAACAGCTTAGCCACCAGCAGACAGACCATGCAACCTGCACCTCCACTGAAAAGGGATCTGGGGTAAAGATCGACCAATATGGGTTTTTCTATAGCCGATGCCAATGTTTAGAGGTCAGGGCTAGCCGAAACGTAACACTGATATCAGCCGAGGCAGAGATATATATATATATATATATATATATATATATATATATATATAAAAAGGTAAATATCGGCTGACTGATATATCAGTCGATCTCTAATCTGGGCTTGATCTTATGATTCGTGCCCAAACACAGGCTCCAAAATATTGTGGAAAGCCTTGCCAGAAGACTGGAGGCTATTATAGCCAGCAAAGTGGAGCCAATTTATTTTATTTTTTTTAATGAGCTGCTAAAAAAAAAAAAAAAAACCCACAGTTCACACACTGTTGGCTATACAGAGTAACATGAGTGGATAAATGGAAAAGCAATAGAATTAACAAACAAGTCAGCCATACCTGATTCTTCTTTGCTTTCCATTTTGGCTTTCTTAGCCATCTGCTTCTTCAGTTTGAGCTTCTCTCTAAAAGAAAGCAGGATCCCTTTCAGTTTCTTATGTTCATACATCAGACATCCTGAAATCTATTCAACCACATATTTCTTATTCATATTTATTTATTTATAGAAACCACTGGGAAACACAATAAAATGAATAAAAAGTTCACCTCTTCTTTCGCCGCTTGGCTGTCCTGGCCTCAGCATCACATTGGTTTTTCTCTATTTTGTCAAGATATTCTTCATCCAGCTTTTGCTGCAGTAAGTGAGCAACATAAGTTTTACAGTAGCTGGCTCAGAAAGTATACAGATCAAATGAAGACATACAATAATACAGGTTTGACACTGGCATTAAAAGACACATATACATTATTTTGGGGAATAATAATAATAATAATAATAATAATAATAATAATAATACTATTAATAGCACTTAAGGTACACTTATGATGACGGTTAAAATCAATTTGGTATGACTGTTTTTTAAGTGTGCCTTTGCATACAGTTGTGTGTAAATTCTTTAAAACTCTAAAGAAACACACATTATACAAGTAACAAACATTTCTTCTGTATTTTCTACTCAGTTTATATTTATTTGAGGTAAATATATTGAAAACAAATAAAACATATCCACAGGCATTTTATTAACTTTCCCCCAAATTTTGTGTTTTAAGAACTTATTTTTACTCAGAAAATCAAGAACATTTGACTGTATGCAACTTCTGTCTGTTCTGTTATTCTGCCCTACATTGCACCTCATTCACTACACAGAGATAAACTGCCACAGGCAGGAAGGAAGTTTGCTTTCACAACATCACAAAAACAGCTAATTCAAAATGCCCTGATTATGCTTAACATACTAAAGGGGATGTTCTTTCCTGATATAGGCCACCGTCAGAGTAAAGCACATGTTAGAGCAGGGCTTGTGCACTGAAAGTATTAACGTTTTCCCATAACTGTGGAGGTGATGCATAAATTGCCAAATCATACATACAAACAATAAACAAAAACAGACATGCCTTCAGCGATCTTCAAATAATAAAGGTCTGTGTATTAGAACACCCAAAATCACGGAAAATCGAATTTCACACTTGTTTTAAAATGAAGTTTGAAGTAATACATAAATATTGTCCTACCATTTATTCCCCACTCCTTTCTATCCATATATGGAAACTAAGCCTGTTTTGAGTTCACTGCCTCGGTGACATCACAATAATCAGCTCATTTACATTTATCTATCTATGCTTTTTTCTGAATGTGGCACAATACACTCTTATTATCTTAGATCACTCTTTAAGGCACAATAATAAATACAGTCTGTTTAGTTCTTGGGGACATCTATTGTTCATAAACACACTAAGGGGAAAACAAAAACAAATGTAGGCTATGGGTTCTTTGCATGCATACATGTTTTATTTGGGCCTAGGTGAATATGTTACCCCTTAAAGTTTAAAGCATGTACAGTGAACAGCCCCTAATTACAAAACCTCAAGCAGGTCCAGGTTACCTTGTCTGACATCCGGTCCAGGAAGTCTTGTCTTTGATACTCACGTCGCCTCAAATGTCTGTACACATGAAATTCTCCGCTGCCTGCCCCAGCACTGGAGCCTGGCAGGAAACAAAATTAAGAAAGCAAATGAATAGATTTCTACATGGTTGTTGCCCAGAAGATCAATCATTAAAGAGATGAAAGAGGGAAAAATCTACTTCCACTGGTCCTCACAGTAGAAAAAGACAAAGGAAAAAAAGGTAGTAACTGTAGACGTGCTCAGGGTCTGCTGTCTGAAGTTTGGTTCTTTAGATTTAAAATGAAGCTAAATTCCTTGCAACAATCTTTGAAAGCTTATGATTAATAAGCATAATATACTGGACATAACTAAAAGCAGTGGGAGATTAGAAACCCTTTCATTTTGTCTGTACATTTGCTCATTTCTAGAAATAAACAGTATGTCATACAGCAGGGGTGTTCAATTAGAGATCAGTTAAAGTTCAGTAAAGTTCCAGTCAGAGGACGTTTCTTCAGGCCAAGGACCGGACCGGCATCATTTCTAACTTGTGTTATGATTCAGTGCCATATCCTGTATATGGAAGCAGCCTAGTAGCTCAATCAGTATTTTATGTGAGGTCTTCTTATCTCTTGGAGCTGCCTGTGGGAAGAATGAACATATATGTCTCTCCATTCCTGGTTGAAAAGTCTTAAAAGGTTTTTGCCTTGACTTTGACTTTTCTTTTTTTAGAGCACGTTATTCTTTCTCAGACTCTATTTCTTCTCAGACTGCTGCTACTCGCTTCATACCTCGCCTGTGTGCACGCTGCACTGCTGAATCTGCACAGACCTGATTGGCTGAGGAGCCCCTTTGGTGATCTTACAGCGCATATGCTTTGTCTGTGAGCCTGTCTGTAGCCTCTGCCCCTTAAAATAAACACTGTCAATATTACGTTGTTCTAGTTTATCTGTTTGGGTCCGCATTGGATGACGCCTATTAGTGACCTCTGTCATACAGGGTCAGGAGCACATGAGCACATCTATTAACATATGAAATAAGCTGAGACAAGTATACAATGAAAACATGCAGTTTATATGATGCTTAGTTGTAGATAAAACTAATATTATGTAATAACTTAGTTTGACTAGGGTAAAATACAGGTAAATAAAGGTTTTTCTTTGAGTGCTATTTTGGCTTACAATACCCAGCATGTACCCTCCTATCATTAATATATATTATAAGTTTTAGGCAGTCTCAAAGCTGTACAAAAACAATGCTGAGCAGGCAGTGCACACATTAAATCCAGCTTTAAGGGAATCATATCATGGAAAACTCAACTTTCCACCATTCTGAGATTACCACAATATGTAAAGTGCTAACTTTTAAAAACATGCAATCTATGCCCTACTGCATACAGTCCCATAAACCAAAACCAAGCTGCAAAAACAGCCCATACTGATTTAACACAGACACATATGCATTAACGTAATGCAGAGTAAGACAAGGCAAGGCAAGTTTATTTGTATAGCACCTTTCATACACAATGGCAACTCAAAGTGCTTTACATAAATAAAGAAATAAGAAACAAAGCATTAAAAAAACAAAAAATAAAATCTGTTTCTCTGGGCATTTATTTGGAACATCTGGTATCTACACTAACTGCACACTTTATCAGCTCCACTTACCATCTAGGAGAACTCTGTAGTTCTACAATCACCACAGAGTAGGTATTAACTGAGTGTTGGACCATTCTCAGCACTGCAGTGACACTGACGTGGCAGTGGTGATGTGTTAGTGTGTGTCGTGCTGATGTGAGTGGATCAGACAACAGTGCTGCTGAAGTCTATTAAGTCTAAAGTGACCGCTGGACTGAAAACAGTCCAAAACAGAAAAATGATGAAGGACTAGAGGATGACCAACACAAACTGTGCAGCAACAGACGAGTTGTCATCTCTAGCTTTACATCTATGGGGTGTCGAATAGCTTGTATTTAAAATCTCCAGCAGCTGTGTGAGATCCACTCATACTGGCTCCTTCACCACCACCACGTCAGTGTCACTGGAGGGCTGAGAATGAGCCACCACCCAAATAATAAATTATCTGTTCTTTTTCCCCACCATTGATGGACAGGGTAAAAATGGGACAACAAATTACGCACAGAAACAAACGGACTGTCACTGAACTACAGTGTCCATCTATATGGTAAGTGGAGCAGAAGAACAAGGAAAACGAATGCACGTACAAGGTAGATGTGCCTAAAGCGGATCATGTTTACTAACCGAGCTGGCCTAAACACAACTTACCCATTACATCTCGTACAAACTCTGGCGGGGCCCTTGGATTCCACTCTTTAGGTCTTTCTGGTATGGGTGCAGGTTTGTCCTGTAAAATAAAACATTTATGTTCACAACTGCGTTTGAGACGGGGTTACCATAAAACTCAGACTCTCTATCAGTTTGGTGGAAAAGCTCAATTGCTTGATTTGCGAAGTGCTTCTTATACGACTTTCCTTGTTCCACCTTAAATGTTCTAGCAGCTACATTCTGCAGTTGGCTTCTCTTTCGAATCCCCTGTTCCACCTTAAATGTAGTGATGGGCAAATGATACCCAGGCCTCGGCGCTTGTGTCAAGAAATTTATAAAGCGTGTATCGAGGCTTGTTTAGTTAAGGGCGAGTGACGTCACTGATTAGGTCTGAAGCCTCGCTGGTTCAGGACGTGGTTTGAGTACTGGTGTGATTTATCCATCCATCCATCATCATAAGCTTTATCCCGCTAGTCGGGGTCACGGGGGGCTGGAGCCAACCCCAGCATCATCGGGCCAGTCGTGATTTATTGTTTCTTAATAAAAATTAATGAAGTCACCATTACCCCACAATCACTATCCCATCTCTAGAAAGCACTGCAACAGTTTTAACATGGACATCTCATGTACTATAAGATTTATTTATTGCCTAAATCATACTGGCAGGTTACGTTTAGCGTTACCCACACAAACACAGATCAGATGAACAAATAAATGAACCACAGAAAATGAAAAGGTGTTTTATGTATATACTGGGCAGTAACTATTCCCAGGCTGACAATGTTGCAAAAGACCATCACAAATAGCTGAAATGACAGTAAGGATGTTGACCAGCAGGGGGTTCGTGTGCACATGAAGCTTCGAGAAGCTTTTAACCAGCTGGAGGGAAACCTTCAACACTTTAAGAGGCTTCATCTGCTCATCACTACTTAAATGTACCTTAAACACTAACTTCAGAAAGTAAGCAGTGGAGCTTTTCCAGCAAACTCACAGCGAGGCTGAGTTTTACCTCAGGAGCCAGAATGTAATGTACTTCACCATTTAAGGTGGACCAGGGTATTGGAATAAGAAGCTAGCTTCAGAAAGTAACTGCTGCACCATTTAAGGTGGACCAGGGTATTGGAATAAGAAGCTAGCTTCAGAATGTAAATACTGCACCATTTAAGGTGGACCAGGGTATTGGAACAAGAAGCTAGATTCAGAATGTAAATACTGCACCATTTAAGGTGGACCAGGGTATTGGAATAAGAAGCTAGCTTTAGAATGTAACTGCTGCAGCATTTAAGGTGGACCAGGGTATTGAAATAAGAAGCTAGCTTCAGAAAGTAACTGCTGCACCATTTAAGGTGGACCAGGGTATTGGAATAAGAAGCTAGCTTCAGAATGTAAATGCTGCACCATTTAAGGTGGACCAGGGTATTGGAAAAAGAAGCTAGCTTCAGAAAGTAACTGCTGCAGCATTTAAGGTGGACTGGGGAATTAGAATAAGAAGCTAAGTTCAGTAATGTCCTTCTACTGGTTTAGGCTCAATACCCGGTCTGTCTGAAATGTCTAGTTTTACTCCTGAACTAACGGACGCTACACAGCGAGCTAACGTTAGCTAGTGCCGCTAACCAGCTGCAGCACAAACCGCTGGAAGGCTCGACTGAGCTGTAGACACTCACTGGGTTTCGCATTAACCTCTCCAGCTTCAGTCGCTGCTCCTCTGCTGGAGTTTTGGCGATGATTAAAGGCTGCGGCTCCTTCCCGCCAGGTTTCCCTGGCTTAGCGTCTTTCTGAGGGACCGCCATGTTTCACACTCGTCCAGCTTCTTCGGGTGAGCTGATATTTCAGGGGAGCTTTTCGAGTTTACTGCCACCTACCGTCCCACCAGAGCCCTGTAGTTACAGCCTAAACAGTTTAAACGACTCGTTTCATGGAAAAATTACTGTAGTGTTTGTTTGCAGAGCCGCAGTACCGCAACTTCAGCTCCCACATTTTTCTAGACCAGCACTTTCAGCTCCAGCTCTTTCAGCTCCAGCACTTTCAGCTCCCTGAGCCTCTGTTTAGAATTGCAGCCGCACATTCGGCTGTAGTGAATTGGGGAATAAACAGTGGGTTACACAAACTAAATTACTCTTATTAGATCAGAGAACCCATTTTTAAAAAGAGACAGTGTGTTTCTAGTCTCAGTGTAGTGTGTAGGAGTGTTCACCGCTGTTGAGGACACCGCTGCGTTTTCCCCACGTCAGGATTTATTAGGGTCCAAGCATGTAGTGCTCAGTTTTTCTTTTTCTTCTTCTTCTTCTTCTTCTTCTTCTTCTTCTTCTTCTTCTTCTTCTTACTCTTCTTCTTCTTCTCATTATTATTATTATAATTATTCATTTTTTTCTTTTCTTTTTTTTCCTTTTTTCTTTCTCTTGGCCTATGTGGAGCAAAAACCGTAAGGCCCAGAAACAACAAACTTTGCCACAAGGTGTAAAATGTGTCCTTGGCCTTGTGGTGGCGCTATGGCGCAACAAAACACATGTCTTCTAACCCCTGAAGATTTTTGATAAGCGCTTTTGTGTGTTCGAAATCGCCTACTACTCTGTAAATTAGTAGGCGAGCGCGGCTAGTATGAATACTCAGTATTCATTCAGTGGTTTGCGGACATTAACCGAATGACCTACTGAATCAGGATCTATGTGTAAGTAGGCGATCGCAGCACACTGTGCTATCCCATGATTCAACTGGAGCCGCGGATGAATTCAAAGTGGAGGAAGGAAAACGGCGGAAAGCGCAACATCGCTATTCAGTACACATTCAGACAAAACGTAGATCAGTGTCTCAAAAAATATCTATATCTGTCATTAAATGGAGCTTTTCATAAAAGGGGGGACTTTTATGGTGGTCATCTGACATCTTGCGTCACAGGATGTTGGTAACACTTTCTAACAACCAGTCAAGATTAAAGGATATTTAGTCACTGGGGGGCGCTACTCACAAAAATGACAAAAATTAAATAGTAAATATTGCTTCTTACATGTAGATATTTTTATTTATAGGCACAAAACTGGTTTGGTTTAATGTATTGTAGTGGACAAAATAAATGTGCCATTACAAGTTTATTAAAGAAGGGCACATTTTTTGAGAACGCCACTTTTCGAGTTTTTATCCTAACTGTTTGAAAATTTAGGTAAATAATTATTTTTTAAAAATCTTGACTTTTTTACTCAACCTGGTCTTCCTGTCAGAAACAAAGAACTTGGCACGGCGCACGCAGAGCTAAAAGTTGAAATGGATTTATTTACAAAGCTATTGATCAAACAAGGAATGAACAAACAACACAAAAGGGCAAATCGAGGCCGTAGTCAGTAGTACAAGCAAGGGTCGAAACCAGGAGATCAGATAGCCAGACAACGATGTCATAAGGGTGAGGCAAGAAAGTAAACAGGAGAAAACACAAGGGAAGTCAAACACCAGGAGAGCAGATCAGACAGAGCAACCAAAGCCAAAGGGAGTAAACGAGATATCAAAAGAGAGTCAAAAGCCTGATACACAGATAGAAAGACAAAACAATTGCTTGGAATTGCAAACAAGGTTTGGTGTGACAGTGTATATGTTGTGTGTGTGTGTGTGTGTGTGTGATATGTGACAGGTGTGTGTAATCAGTATTCGGGAGACGCTGAACTGAAGAGGGGTGTGTGATTGGTGCCTTGTGAACATGTGGGTGTGACATCATCAGCAAAGTGCACGCTGGGCATTGGAATCCAGAAGCTCTGAGGTTTCAGGAGAGACTGGAGACACTCCCTCTATCAATTAAGCATTGTGGGCTTTGTGGCATTTCAAACGATAATTGCCAGAAATCATCAGAAGTAGATCTGATCATCTCCAAAATAATTGAAAATGCTATTAAACTGCTATTACTATGTCTACAGATAAAAAAATGGTGCTGTGTAAATCACATCTATGACCTTAATAACCTTGTAATTACATGTGTTGTCAGAAATTGGACTCCTTGTCTGGTATTTTGACTCATTATAGAAAGGTCAAAAGGTCATTCTGAAGAAAACTCTGATCAATAATCATGATATATGAAGACCTTTTAATGAATTCTGACTCACTTTTAGCTGCTGTATGCCAAAATGGCTCGTTATGGGTGCATTGTACTTCATTATGGTCTGCACATCAAAGGGTTAACACTAAACCACTTTACAAATACAGAAATTTTACCATCAGTCTAGTATGTTTGACATCTATGTTCACAATATTCAGTATGTTCTACAAAGTTCAGTAGATTGGTACATATGAAATGTAGGCATGTTTCCTGTTTAAAGACCACTGCTCAGCAATAATGCCACACGAAGGCCTTTTGTGTGTGTGTGTGTGTGTGTTTCACGCACTGATTAGCCACTGATTAGCCACTGATTAGCTACTGATTAGCCACTGATTAGCCATAACATTAAAACCACTTCCTTGTGTCTAGAGTCTTTCGCTGTATTATCAGCTCCAATTACCGTATAGGAGAACTATGTAGTTCTACGATCACAGACTAGTTCATCTATTTCTCTGCATGCTTTGTTTCCCAGTTCTTCAATGGTCAGGACCCCCACAGGACAGTCTGCACCAGAACTTACACATCATTAGAGTGTCATTATATACATGAGGTTAAATTTGAAGTTGATCAGACCTACCTCTGATAAGTTCGGGCAATTGATGTTTGAAATGCCAACTGACAGAACTCATCAGAAGGTCTGACCATCTCCAGATTTTATCCACATGTACATAATGACAATCTAATGACGTGTAAATTCTGGTGCAGATTGTCCTGTGGGGGTCCTGACTCTGACTTAAACTAAACCACTTTACAAATAGACCCTGCCTGGTCTGGCCCTCTAAGAGGTCACTGAGCGAGTCAGGCACTTCTTTCAAGTTCAGCTTTGTTTTTCTGTTCATTTTATTATAAGGTCTCAGCGACTTTATTAAAAACCCTCTAACATGAATACACGGCCCAAATTTCAACAACGGCCAGATTTAGCCAGAATAAACGACGTCTGCTGTTTGTTTGTGGGCGGTGGGTCATGCGGGGTCATAATGGCATTACAGTTCCTATCAACACTACTGTAAACAATACTGGCTCTGTGATTTTCTCTGGAACGGAGCATTTCACACCAAACCACTCTAAATGACTGATGATATCTCAAATATATAATCATCTAGATTTCTTTCAAAGTTGGTGGACAAGCCCTTGGGATCTGGGGCTGACAACGTGGTGACTGTTTCATGTACTTTGGAAAGAATGGAAAACTCCAAAAGGTTATTTAGGGCTCTAATAATCCATCCATTCATTATCTTCCGCTTTATCCCACCAGTTGGTGTCACAGGGGGGCCTGGAGCCAATCCCAGCATCATCAGGTGATGACACTGGGAGCATTTCACACCAAACCACTCTAAATGATTGACGATATCTCAAATATTTAAACATCTAGATTTTTTTTTAAGTTAGTGGAGTAGCCCTCGGGATCCAGAGCTGACAACGTGATGGCTGTTCCATGTACTTTGGAAAGAACAAAAAACCCAGGAAGGTTAATTTGGGCCAACACACACTCATGGGCAATGTAGAGTGAGCGATCCACCTAACATGAATGTGTTTGGACGGTGGGAAAAAACTGGAGTACCCGGAGGAAACCCACTCAAGCACAGGGAGAACATACACACTCCACACAGAACTGCCCGGACCAGGAATCCAACCCAGATTGTCTTGCTGTGAGGCAACAGTGCTAACCACTACACCACCGTGCTGACCACTACACCACCGTGCTGACCACTACACCATCGTACCGCCCCAGCTCCAATAATATTAAACCAAAAAAGTTGGGACGGTGTGCAAATTGTAAATAAAACCAGAATAATGCTGATTCATTTGAACTATCTATTTAATGACAATTAGTACAAAGACAGTATATCAAATGTTAAAGGAGAGCATTTGTATTGTTTTATGAGAAACAGGGCCTATTCTGTATTTGACGCCAGCGACAGGCACAGGTTCTCATTTGCAGTCTGTAAGCGTTTGGGAACCGAGTAGACAGATTGCTGTAGTTTTGAAAGTGAAATGTTTTTTCCATTCTTGCTTGCTCGCTTTCAGCTGCTCGACTGTTCAGGTCTCGTTTGTCCTGTTTTTTGTTTAATAATGCGCCAAATCTTTTCAATGGGTGAAGATTCTGAACTAGACATGCCAGTTGTTCACACTCTTTGACTACAGAGCCATGAAAGCCTGTGTCTATCGTTCAGCTTTAATGGAGCCCTCAGAAAGGTGCCGGTCACCCATGCTGTGTGCACTAATGTTTATTACAGATGCTGCTGTTTAACTAAAGTGTGCACTGATAACACGCCGGATGCTCCCTCTCCTCTTCAGCTTGGAGAACCAAACCTCCATGATTTCCAAAAATAATTTCAAATTTTGATTCATTGGACGAATAAACAGTAATTGTGAATTATAACATGCACAGAAGTGTGTTGGCTGGAAAGGACGGGTTAACGTATTTTAAAAAATCCCAAAAGAACGTAATTTGACCCCGGCCTGCACTTGCCTTCTTCACCTGGGAAAGGCCAACACTCACATACCTCGCTCACAGTTGGCTGTATGATGTATTATGTTTTGGCTCACATTCCTCATGTGTGGTGTAATTCTTTCTGTGTGTATACAGCCAACCAGAGGCTGTCGCCCCAGGTGACAATAAATTTTCCCTTTTTTTCTCTCTCTTTCTCTCCTTTTTCTTTCTTTTCTTCTTAATTTCTTTCTCTGGTGGGCCTCACAGGAGAAGGAATGTTGCGCTTGTGAGAAGCATTGAAATGCCTGTCACACAGACTCAGCCATTAACGCGGGAGAGAAGCTCCCTTGTGCTAACTTGTCAGCCACTGCCGTGAAATGTAATGCTGAACAACAGGGCCACGGACCCCTCAGCACCTAAATAAATGAAAAAGGCATGTGTTGCAAAGCGCAGACAGACTATATGTGCCATCACTGAAAGATTGTTGCAATTTTGCTCACATTAAATAAAAAACAGGTAAATACTTTAAAGCAGCAACAACAACATGAAAATATTCACAGTTCGTTTGGTGTTTAAATTTCACTTCCTCAGTTTTGCAATGGAGGTTAATGTATATGACGAGTACTGGAAGCTTACAGCCACCAATTAGTATCATACAATCCTCAAATAGATTTTCTGATGCGTTTTCAGACATGGTATATATATATATATTCTGTTATCTGTAAAGCTTTACTGAAACTCTGCCCATATCTATAGTGGGATTGATAATCTGGATTTTTTTCCCTTAAAACATGGAAATACTCAATAAAAAAGAAAAATCTATAAGAATGAATAAAATTAATTAAGAAACATTTAAGAGTCTGCACTATTTCTAGGTTACTCACTATTCAAATGCAAGCACATTTGTGACACTGACTTGATTTGGTAGGTTTATTTATTTATTTATTTATTTATTTTTATCTTGAATGGGGTTGGGGCTAGTTTGAGTGCACACTGCCATTAAAGCAAAATGGGGACCATAAATATGTACATCCTTGTAAACATTTAACTTCATGCTCAAACATTTTTGCTGATAACATCATCTGTAATGAAAAATCCTATATCTGGAAAAATCCAAGTAATGATCTTACACTTTAGGAATCCACTGTATTATACCGTGTTGGGATTAGCAGCACATATAATTCACATATCCTGATACGTTTAATATTTTTATTGACAGGAGCATTTCTCTGTTTGTTTTTTTTAAAAACAACGATAGCTCCTTCAAAAGCATGTGTCCACCGTTAGGAAGACAGTTGTGCTTACTTCAATACAAATATGCAAATATGTCACGAATAGATTATGAATACAAGAGCAGATCTTTAATGAAGTCAAAAGGCAAAAACAGAAAATGCAACACTGAGCGTTTAGCACAATCAGCAGCTGACAAAAAAACTAAACGTAGAGCACGTGTGCAAAACACAAACAATCACAGCGCAGCAGCGTCCCACGTTACATTAAGACCTCGCAAGGCCATGTGTTTGTCAATGTCCTTTATATTCTTGTCCTTAATTAGCAGGTGTGCGAGGGGGTGAGGTCTGCTCAGTAGACAGGTGAGTCAGAACAAGGCAGAGCTGAAGGAGAAGATCTGACATCACATGTGACAAAATATCACAACAAATAATATAATAATCTTGTGATTTTATTTCTCTCGATAAATAAAGTGGTATCAGCTACAGTATTGTCTATTAAGGATTTAGTTTTAGTCCATTACAAACAACTGCACCTTAATAACCCAACATCTATACTTGTGTCTTTCTTAATTGCCATGACAACAGGTGTATTTGTAGTTTATTTGTTTATATTTGAATGATGAGAATGCAGCACTTTGTAGCACAAATGTATCACAAAAAAAAAATACTTAAGATAAACGTACGCTTGTATGCAAAAGTTTGGGTGCCTCTGGTCACTGACTTTCTCTGGTCATTGATCTTCTAAGTGAAAATAAGTTCACACACACACACACTCTCCACAGAGAACACACTCCTGTATGCATTAATGCACATTTATTCTTTATTTATTACATTATTTTCAACACATTGGTGAAAACACTAAATGCATGACCCATTTTATACAGTCTTCTATTTTATTCCAGAACTGTGGACTGACCTTTGCAGAGAAGCGCTGGTACTGTCCCAAAATCAGACCAAAGCCTGGCAGACCAAAACTTTCCTGTGGGCCATGCAGAGTGGCGAGCGTGGAGCACCACAGGTAGCCCTGGATACTCAGTGTGAGAGACTTGAATCATGTAAACAGTTGGGTCTGATCGCCTAAAGCTGTGTATATGTGCTAATGGGGCTGTTTATTGTGGTAGTGGTGGAGTTTTAACGTCACCATAACTGTGGAAAGTGTGGCTGTTGGTGACCTGCCTGCTATCCTGGCCGTTCAGCAGTGCTGGGCCCACCTCTGCTGCTGTGTTAAATAAAGACCACCTGTTAAAGGCCCAACGTTTCTGGATGTTCTCACTCTACACCGTCGCTACAGTACTATGTGGTTAATGAGGTGGGCAGTGCTATTTTGGTGCACAGCCTGAGAAACAGGGCATCCTCAAAGCCGATCAGTAAGGCAAATGAGAACACGACTACAATTCCTGTAGGCGTATGCATCCACGAGATGCGCCGGGTACGGGACTGAATGTGCGAGCTTATGTTCTCGCAAATGCATCTGCATATGTGTGGCAGCGCAAGCTCGGGTGCTGAAAAGCATGCAGGCCTGCTTCATTAACATCGGCGTGTGTCTTAATAGGCCGTGGCAGCAATCTTTGCACGCACACAGGCTCTGATTCAAGCAGCAGTCGCTCTCCAGGTCCCTCAGCACCCCCCGGTGTCTTCTCTTGGAGCCAGGTCCCTTTGTGCGGTCAGCAGTTCTGTCGATACGGTTTTGTTCAGTGAGCAGCGGGTGGGTGGGGTGGCGGCGGGGGGTAATATATGGCGAAGGCTACTTTGTTATGCAACATGACACTTGCGCAGCGAGACGAAGGGAGGAAGAGGAAAACATTAGCAGAGAAATGCTTTATGAGATGAGTCAGAGGATATTCCAAATAAGCCTTGCTGGTCTAGACTGCAGAGGATGTGGTGAAGATGCAGCAGATAGAGGTATCAGAATGTGCAGCGAACTGGCTTACGCGCATCTGATATGACCCTAGGGGGGTTTTAGATTGATCACCTAGCCACCCCCCTGTCAGACACACAACCGCCACACATAAGTCGCCTCAAATTCCCTACCTCATCCAGTGGGCCTCGGCCATTCCCTTGACAGCAGTAAAAGATCAAAGCCTAAAGGTGGTGGTGGGGGTGGGGGGAGGTCGAGCACTGCCTCTCCACCCCTCCTTCTCCTTTACTGCCTTTCATTTGCCCTTGTGTTTGGAAGAAGCACCACCTCTAGACCCTCCACCAACCTCACTGAAACGAAACAAAAAGCCCGCCCGAAGGATATCTGATAGGCCTTATAGCCTCCTTTCAGCCTCGGACCCCACCCTCCCAAAAAATGCAGCAGGGGACTTGCTCAAATTTGAATATCTCTGCTCCAATTAAACATCAGTCCCGTACGCACATTACTCCGAGGCCCTGACATGACAAAGAGGGAAGCAATCCGCTTTAATAGAGCCCATCCATCTTTGAACTTCTGGAAATGTGTTCCAAGCGTGGCTCACGGGCATAGGATTAGAGCAGGAATTAGACCCAGCCTTCAAGGAGCCAATCAATCTGTGGACTCTATTAGCGTCCACCGCTTTTTAATTTATTTTTTTTTTGTGCAGAGAAAATGGTTACTGCTTGACCAGCAAAGACTTGTGAGGGAGCTTCTGTGTGGTTCCTTGATTGCGACGGAGCACACCAAATCCATGAGGACAGTTCGGAGAAATTCGGCCAACGTTCCGCTGGCACAGATACTAGCCATTAACTGCTGTAATACCTCACGTATTGAATTATGAATTTTATGGGCAGCGCTCCATTATGTTGGCCGGCGGCAGAGTAGATATTTATAGGGCGCGTATGGTAATCGAATTATAGTAGGGTTTCGGCACAAAGTGTAGCTCTTCCCCTGTGAAAGCTACAAAATCCCAACCTTGTTGTCGCGACGCTAAGCTTTTAATTAGCCAGATAACAAGTCCAGTCTGTGGTCGCTGCCTTTCTGAAAAGTTTGGCTCGCAGAGATCAGTTGTAGGGGGTACTACTGTTGTCCAGAGCTGGCTCGCATTTGCATGCGAAAACAGTTTTGGGGGGAGATGAAAAGCCCCTGCCATTCAAAGCCAGCAGGCCCAAATCCCTGCTGTGTGCCTCCTGTACTCCATTAGCCTTGCTACAAGGGGTTCATTTGGCTAGTCCACTCACAGCCCGGAGCGAGAGGTTGGAAGAGGGGAGAGGAGTGGAGGGTCGTCACCCTTCATGTTTCTCCCAAGGGCATCGCATCAAGCAGAAAATGACCTTCCTGGTAGGAACCGATGTTCTCACCAGACGTTTGGAGAGCAACACGGAAACACACGAGGCACAGAAGATGCTGAGGAGAAACCTTCTCAGATTTGACCTCTACTTACAGAAGCATGCAGGATTTGACTTGAACGTGTTGCGCACACGCCAGATGGTGTAGGATACTATTGTCTCAGGGCAAACGTTAGCCTGTCTCTGTGAACAGGAGGTAGGCGGAGCATGAGAGGACGTTTCATGTATGTATTTCAGCATCCGTGCAGTAGGCTATGAAAATTTTTTGCTAACTATTAATTGGCATTTAAATAACTGCGATTAACACTTTAACTCTCCGTTGCATTCAATTCATTCGTTAAAGTGCAGACCGGAAGTGGCCTAATTAGCTACTACACTGTTGTAGCTACACCTAATACACTAACATTACTGAGAGTGTCCCTCTAAACATGTTGGCGTCAACTTAACGATACCTATTACTGCTTTCTCTGTATTTCAGTTTATATTTATATGCTCAGCACACCTACCGAACATTCTGCATCCTGCACAAGTCTAGCGAATTAAAAAAATGATTGTAGTCTTGAAGAATTGCGATCATGTAATAAGCCCTACGGTGCAGCTATCAGAATGTCCCTATAGCTCCCACCTCAATCAAATTTACTTTTAACATTGACTTTTTACACGACCTATACTTCTCCATGCTAAGAGACAGTGCTATTGAAATGCAGCGCAGGCCAGCACAGGCTCCAGACCTACAGCTTGTTTGACATTCCACAGTGGTTCATGTCGATAGAGCTGTTCTTTCTAATACAAAGCCTCAGTGAAATCTGGCTCTGTCCTAAGCCACCGTTCCTCTTCTACATCTCAGCCGGAATCCCCAAGGCCTCTTTATTGGACACAGATAAAGCATCCACTCTTTTTTTTAGAAACACTTACCTACTTTGTACTTCTCACTGGCTACTCTAATTAGAAGGTCCACTCACTTTGTAGGCTCACTACATGTACAATTACAGACTTTAGCCTATCTGTTGATGCACAGTTTGTCTGCCACCATCTACCTTCTAATTATTGCTCAGTTGCTGGTCACAGGATTGCCGTTGACTGGATATGATTTGCGTGGTCATACATCAGAACAGCCGTGACACTTGCATAGTAGCGTGGGTGATGGTGATACGAGTGTACCAGGTGGGGGTGTTAATGGGATTTTTTTTTTTTTTTACGTTAGCGTGGTTGAAAGTAGTACCACCCAGACATGTCCGGCCATGGGTGGCCTTGTGGTCAAAAGCTGACCCCCCATGAGGAGATGACTAACAACTAATAAGAACTGATAAAAGGCTGACTAACTAAAAATATGCCTCACTGGAAAGACTCTAACAGCTCATGTAGAAGAAGGGTTCCAGTCTAGATGTGATCTCTTACAAAGAGTCTACATCTACATGTTTGGATATTTGTTTTATATTCATGAACTAATGACATTGTCTATGGGATAACGTATGACTGTGCCCTACTCTGAGCTTCGACTTCATGAAGTGCTGAAGCGATTTCCAAACTTGACACTCAATTTGTCCCCAAAACAGCAAGTCTACACTCTGAGCCACATTTAAGCTGTAAAGTTGCCTATGGACGGTAAAGACGTGTTCTTACCGACATCTTTGGAGGATAAAATTGTCTCTACCAGCATCTGAGCCAACGTTAGCTTTATAGTGAAGTCACATTAGGTCATTCTGATGGGCCTCCCAGATGCTACGTCTCCAGGATGATGTTTAAGCATGCTAGCATTTGATTGGTTGAAAGGGAGGGGGCTATCTGAAGGCTCAAGGCACAATGTGAAAATATTGTACTTACAATATAGAAGATGCGAGAGCTGATCAATGGTAAAGTTATCAGGGTGGTCAGTCCATATACCTCAAGCATGGATTAAAATCTGGTCTTTCATAGGACCTACTCACTTTTATCTATTGACTGCACTGCACAGCTCATATAGCGTCTGTGTTTGGTTGATATTATGCCACCCAAAAAGACAAGGGATATCCAGAACCTGCTATCTTATTAATGTCACCAGTTGTCCCACTATTAAATAGAATGTAAGCCTTATTTCACCCTGTTAACTTGAATGAATTAGCAATCTAACCCTGGCTTCTATCATCTGCTAGTAGGAGTGAATCCAAAACGGGTGAATACATCAAATGATGACTGAATTTCAGTCTGGATATCTAACTATTAATAAATGAGTCTGTATGTACAGTTGAAGCAGTAGAACAGACTGATCTTTATGATCCTTGTAGTTTGGAATTCTAACTAATACAATCACCGAAAGTCAACACATTTGGTCATGAATTTATTTTAAAAAACGTCCACACAAGTTGGTTTCATAAGCTCCTATTCAGTTCATATTTCTAGTTTGGTTGAGGGAGAAGCAGCTGAACCTTCAGGGTTTACATTAAAGCAACACTATTACTGTGATTGGTTTAGCATTGAACAGTTTGCAAGCAGTGTTGAGACCATGACAGATAGTCTCAGGATTCTCATCACATCTGGCCACGCAAGTCTACAAGGTCTACAAGCTCTCGGAGGTGGTGCATTATATAAGGAGCAAGATATTGGAGATTCAAAAAATGAGGAGCCAAGCTATTAGACGGTTCAAGGTTGGCAGCTGTGAAACAAATGCTGGAGCCAGCCTTGTACTTGTACTGTCCCAGTAATACTGGTGGGGTTTTGTTCACTGGGATTTGCATTTAGCCTTTCAAACCAAAAATTGAGTTTCTCATGTCATGTTTAATAGTCAGTACATTAAAAAACATAGATATCCAGTAGAGTTGTTGAAGCCCTCTTTGGAAATCTTAGTTTTAATCAGAAATGAGTTTTGTCTTCATAGACTAAACACTGATCTCCACATGCCAGAACAAGAAATGGAACAACATGCCTGTTTGAGGTCAAAGCCTGATAAATAAAAGGCTTTCTGGGATTCCCCTTGAAAATCTAAAAGACATGGTGGGATGAAATACTTCCTTAAGCGCCTTGATGCATCATAGATATGGGAAATCAACAAAAGGCTGGATTGAATCAGATCTTTGGTGTAGTGGGCAACTTGCATGATCATGTCATGCTGAGGAGGCCCTGCCTGACCCTGTGGACTGATGCTATCACAGACAAATGCCTACTAGTAATAGCCCAGGACAGGGTGGGGTGATGCCAAAATTGCTTTGTAATGACTGCCTGTCTCCACTATGGATTGAACATTCATTTATAGCCCGTGTGCTTTATGGCGCAATGTCACACTGGATGGTTTGACAAAGTCCTCTCTGAGTTTGTCATATTTGGTATGACGCTCTCATACAGACTGTGGCGTTTGCGGAGCGGAAGCTTCGCCGCAGCACGACGGGAATCTTGCCTTTAATTTAGCAGACTGACAGCTACATTTTTGGCAGACTGAGCTCCTCTCCTTCACAATGTGCTTCCTGAACTGGGCCGTCTCGGGTTGTTATAGTGCAGCGTTCTCTGGAGAGCCCTGCAGTAGAACAGCAGTAGAACAAGAGCCCTTCCTCTGTTGTAAGAGCCAGACATTGATCAAACTGAACACTCAGGATGTCTGCTGTTGAATATGTTTCAGAAAAAAAAAATGAGGCAATGTTTTTAAGGGAACTGTATTATCTACTTCTCTACCGTTTCTTCCAATAAGCACCGAATGACTTTGGAATTTATCAAATCAATAATATTAGTGTTCATAACTAATGCATAATATAGTGAATGTGGGCAAGTGATTGACCACCGTCTCCTCAATCGAGGCTCATGTCTCAAGACTAATCCAGCTCAACGTGGTGCAATGTAATTTTCATGATTTCATTTCCCCCCCTTTATAATCAGACTAAATTACAGGCTTTGCAGCTGAATATCAATGGCTGGAGTACTATTCCATATGCCTGGGTACGTTTAACCCTTAAAGAGTTTTTTTTCTCCATCTGTTCATGCATGCCATCAGCCCAGCAGTTGTTGGCTACACAGCACTAATGTCTAACAACACGTTTTACGTTCAGTGTAAGTTCATGTTAACAGGTTGTTGTTGAGATTGTTATTTTGGAGCACTTCTATTGACTCATTCATCATAAAACTTACTCACATACTAAAACTCACAGAGTGTACAGAGCAGCCGTCATGATCAAATGTTACAAGAAAAATTTAAATGGTCAAAAAAAGGTCATACATGTACACTACCACTCAAAAGTTTAGAATAACTTTAGAATTTCATTTCAGGCAATTTTCATGCAATCCATTTCACAATTAGTTTAAGTGTATCAAATGATTTTTAAAGAATAAAAATGTTTGTATTAAAGTATTTTTGTGTAGAGGCTTATTTTGTATATAGTCCTATTATCAGCAATTCTCAGTCCTCTGTCTAAATCTCCTGGTACGACCACCAATCCAAGTTAAGGATGTTATTGGACTAATTGATTGTTAGGACACTCTTGCTCAATTGTGATGCACAGCTGAAAAACATTCTACTAATAAGTGAGTATAAAAGGGAACAACATTCTAGTTTAGTTTAGTATCTGAAGCATCAGCAGTTGATGGCTTGCTGACCGACTCAAAATGACCAGAAAGAAACAACTTTCTTTAGAGACTCGTCAGTCCATTGTTGTGTTAAGAAGATACTCCATTGAAAACAAGAACATTTCACTGTGATCCCAACTTTTGCACAGTAGTGTATATGTCACGTCTGGCTCTGTTTTGTGCCTGTCTGTTTTTGTTTACATTGTTCTGTCATTGCCATTTGGTTTCTGTTCATGTTTGCCATGTGCTCCTTGTCACCGCCCTCTTGTCTCCACCCTTCACCTGCCCTGTGTTGTCTCCCTCTTGTCTCCACCCTTCACCTGCCCTGTGTTGTCTCCCTCTTGTCTCCACCCTTCACCTGCCCTGTGTTGTCTCCCTCTTGTCTCCACCCTTCACCTGCCCTGTGTTGTCTCCCTCTTGTCTCCACCCTTCACCTGCCCTGTGTTGTCTCCCTCTTGTCTCCACCCTTCACCTGCCCTGTGTTGTCTCCCTCTTGTCTCCACCCTTCACCTGCCCTGTGTTGTCTCCCTCTTGTTGGCCGCAGGTGTTCGTTATTAGTTGCTGTATATATCCCTGGTTTTCTGCTTAGTCTGTGCTCGGTGTTTTGTCCTGTTCTGTCATTGAAATTCTCATCGTCGTTGGTTTCTTTTGTACTTTTACCAGTAAGTTAGTGTTCGTAGTTTATGTTTCCTTTTTTTATCATGTTAGAGTTTTGTGTTTTTGTTTCTTAATAAATGGCTTGCGCCTGCATCCTGCCTCCTTGACTCTGCTATCGTGACAGTATATCGTTGCTGTCTAAAGTAAAACATGTATATCCATTTTTGTGATTTTGATTTGTAATATCATTTGAACACAATAGCTGTCATTTATATTATGTGAGAGTTTCATGACGCGCTCCAAAGACACTTGGAGAAACTTCTGGTTCCATTGACTTACATTGAAAGTAAAGAATGTTTTTGATCTTTCCTGTAAAGTTACTATTTTGGAGTTGCTTGTTTTTTAGACAGTGAAAATATATATCGCCGGTGTCCAGTGAAAAAAGTATCTCCAAAAGTGCAACTTTACAAAAAGCATACTTTACTTTTAATGTAAGTCAATGGAACCAGATTTTTTTTCAAGCTGTTTTGAAGCACTTCTATCGGTCCATTCATCATAAAATTGCTATACAGTGTAAACGGCCATTGGCGTGTTCAAATAATGTAGAAAACTTAAAATCGACAAAAATGGAGACGCGTTTTTCATTGGACAGCGATATATATATATATATATATATATTGCTGCTGTCTAAAAATCAAGCACCTCCAAAACAGTATATATATATATATATATATATATATATATATATATATATATATATATATATATATATATATATATATATTCACACACTATGTATACAACATACATCATTTAAAACATATACATCTATAACACTGCATTTAGGGTTTAGGGCCTAGTCACACTTGTGTTTACCAGAAAATGTTTGGAGCTAAATTAATTAATTTTAGTGGAATTTTGGTGATTGGCATCCTGAATATCCAAGGCGAAATAAACTTTGTGAACTTTAACCTGCAAATGTGCGTCTAATAACACGGCTTCTTTGGCTGTAACCGCTGAAGAGGTGACCTTTCTTATCACTGAATGTTTGAAATGCTCACTTTAGCTCTCTAAGTACGGCTCTTTACCCAGTCTGTCAGCAAGCCGTGTTATTATTAATATAAAGTTTCTCTGAAGGTTTAAGATGCTATAAAGTGCACCATGATAGCCAGTCGCCCCATCTCAGCGCCTCGCCAGTGATGAGAGCGCAGCAGTACTGGGAGAGTATGACAGTGTTCACATATGGTAGCCTATATATCAGCCGTGGGGCAGTTTTGTGTATTCCCTGCTCTAGCACCCCAGCTGAACCTTGTAATTACCTGATCAATTAAATAATAGGAGTCTCTGGACACTTCACAATTCAATTCAGCTTTGATTTTGTGGTGTCAAGATGTGATTTTAAGACTATTTTTAATTTCTTTAGTAAAACATTGTGATCCTAAAGGAGGCTGTAGATGTATGTGCTTTTGAACTTGATTTAAAGGGGCAATAAACGATTTTAATCTAATAACTTTTCTGTCAAATTCAGCAAATATCTCCGCACCGTTCACTAGCTGTCCGTTCTATGTGCATGCTTTGTCTATCTGACATTAGTTCTGCTCCTTACAAAGCTTACAATGTTGACAGTTCACAAAAACACAACACTATTCCAGTCAATCAGTAACAAGGGCGTTTGTGCTCGTGCACAGCACCAGGGGGAACGGGGGAGGGGGGCACCACAATGTAACTGTTACACCATTTAAAATGGAACAGAAAAACGAAACAAGAAGCCGGCGAAGAAGACGCAGCAGCTCCAACTTCAGGGATGAGGAGGTTGCTCTGTTCTTGGTTGACGTGGGTAACAAAAACTTATTGTTTCACAGAACCGACAGGTCAGTACAGTTTCAGTAATGCGTGTTGTTATAGTGACCAGTCTGCCAACCCACGGCATAGCTAACGCCAGTTCCAGCATTTGCTATGCCACTGTTCAAACGGACGAAGGGTTTTATAACCACAAACATCTCGAAACCAAATTGAAATATCAACAATCATCCTGCAGAATCACTAACTGCACCTTTAATGAAAATATTTAATGAAGATCACATGAAATAATATAATACAGAGTCAATATTTTCAAAGACTCATTTTGGAAGCTTTCCTCCATAGTCCTGTTTTACATATTGAGAATTACAGTACTCTGAAATTCACTTGTGGATGCCAGTGAGAAGGTGTGACTACTATATTTTCCTTATCTTATGCCTCAGCACTCTGTATGATTTGATGAGCTTTATAGTAAATCATTCAGTAAAGCTGGTTAGCGCCTCATGAGCTGGCCGTGCTTGTGCAAATATGTATTATGGCTTGGTCTGTTTAGCTAATATACATGAAATGTACGACCAATTTGTGACTAATAATGCATCAGCAACATCCCATGCTTTCTTTTCTCCTCTAAGCCCGGCTGTAAGTATCTATTTGGTCTGATTTCACTGGGATTGGAGCCAATCCCAGCGTCATGAGGCGAAGGCAGGGTACATTATTGACAGTCCATCGCATGGCCAACACACACTCACACCTACAGGCAATTTAGAGTGACTGATCAACCTAACATGCATGTGTTTGGACTACCTGGAGTACCTGGAGATAACCCACTCAAGCATGAGGAGAACAATCTGAAGAGATTTTAAAAACCAGCTTATTTTAAAATCTGCATCTAAGAATCAACCATTTTTAACATCCTTAGAATTTAATCCAATTGAACTGAGGTCTGCTCAAGCACACCTGAGACCCCAGCTCTTCACTTTCAAACCTGTGATGCCGTACGCTACAGTGTTGGGCAATAAGTCAGTGTGACAAAGCAACTATTCTGAATATATTAAGAGTGCTGTCATTTCTTCTAGGACACTTAACGACTAGGACACTTAACGTCTGCAGAGCTGTCAGACACTGAAATACGCGGTTCTTCTACTATAACTATTCTTTAGGGCTTAGAAATGAGAAAACTAGACATCTCTTCTATTTCCTTTTGAATCTTCATAAGAAAGTAGACCACAAAAGCCCGTAACACCCTTACATCTCTCATCTCGACCTAATCCGCTATCCTACATCCGGCTGCAAAGCGATCGTCATGCAGATATTCGTATATAAAAGATCATCTCCGTCCCTATAAAGCAGGAGAAATATTTCTCGCCTGGAAATAAAACCACTTTCATTAGTCACGGCAAATAAGCCCCATTTGAAGTCGACGCGAGACGCTCCATTTTAAACAGGATTTCCATAAATAAGCAGTCGCCGCTTTCTTTGATATGACTTCCAGTCTCGTTATTGCTGGAACTCACTTGGTTTCACTTTTGAGGCTAGCTTCAATTTATTTGGAAAGGCGTAATCAACTTGGGCCAATAAAACTGTCTGTAAGTGTGGAACAAACCCGCACCTCTTTGACAGCAGTACCCAATGCCAACAGCACAAACAGACTGCTATATGAGACAGTAAGAGGGGAAAAAAGAAAAAAAAAGAAAAAGAAAAAGCCCTCGAAAAACAAAGTCTTACGCAAAGCCTGGACAAACACTCTCACTGCTAGTGTATCATGCTGAATAAATAATAGAAAGTTGGTACGTCTGTAAGAAGACATTTCACAAAGTAAACGCTTTGATTGAGAAAGAGTTATTCAGAGCTGGTACAAGCACGGCTCAGTTCTTCTATCTGACATTAGTTCTGCTCCTTACAAAGCTTCCAATGTTGACAGTTCCCACTGCAGGGCATCTGGCCAGTAAAGCTAATGAGCTCTCTGGGAGGCAGAAACTGAACTTCAGAATGGCTGCAATATTTATTTATAATAAACATCATAATTGGACTTTATTGATCATGGTCACCATTACAAGAAGGCATATCACAAGCCTGACATTTCTCAAATTATCAATGGTTTAAAAAAAAAAAAAGAAAACAGAAAGAAACTGAACAAAACAAAAAACACAAAGTCCTTCCAGTCAGAAAGCAGTGTCATAACCATTCCTCTCCTCCCTCTCAAAAGCAGCAGCAAAACTCTGCATCATCCCCACAAAGGGACAACAAAATAAGCAACGATGGCATCTAGGGGTATATAAAGCAGATTCATTCGGTTTAGCTGGATAACTCGAGACCAAAGTGAGGACAGGAACGTCCCTCCTATAAGACAGGCTTGACTTTGGCTTACGCTTCTATCCTTTATTAGAAACCCCTCACTACTACATAGCTGTACAATTACAGACTCTGGCTTTTACCCTAGTCATCATTGGTCAGTTTCTGCCCACAGGACTCCTGTTGAGCGGATGCTGTTTGGGTGGTGGGCTCTTCTCAACACAGCAGCGACACTGACTCGGTTGCATGTAAGTTGATAGCAGTCCACCACAACATATGCAATCTAGAGTAGCTCTGTGGTCAGAAACTGAAGTCAGAGGCTGGCTAACATGAACTGTTCAACAACAGATGAGCTACAGTCTGAAGCTGTACACCTGCAAGGTGGCGCTAGACGGTCTGTGTTTCTAATAAAGCGGCTGGTCAGTGTAACTCGTCTGGCTAATGCAGAAACTCTGCTCTGTGCGAAACCCCGCTGGTTGTAATGGACAGGCTTGTTCACGACAAAGACAAAACATTTTATGGCTTTCCAATCGTATCCCTTTTAGATGTATGAAACTGGCGTTCACGAGTGATCCTTACATTTTTTCACATTGACCCAAAGCTTCAAGAGGCTGCGCTGACGGCCCTGGGTTTGTGTATCTCGTCTCAAAAGCACAGTGTTCGGACGTTATCGATATGGAGGTTCATGCGGGTGTGGACTGGGCCTGTACAGCTGCTGTAACCGGACTGGTCTGGCCGGCCAGCCCGGCAACTGTCCTATCACTCTGAGGCCTACCGGCTGCCCGGGGCAGGAGTGGGGGGCGCTGGGCCCGGAAGCCTGAGGTTGGCTTGAGCACGAGTCCAGAGGAGACAAGCTTGCGGCGGAGGCCGTGGCGGAGGACGTGGACAGCGGCACCAAGATGGCCGGCGTGAGGCCATATCGGAGTTGGAACACGCGAGGCGGGCCGTGGGCAGTGATTCCGTTGGGACGGGGCTCCTTTGGGACCTCCTCCTTCTTCCTCCGCGCTTCTTCCTCTTCTTCCAAGCGCTTCCTCTGCTTCCTGTCAGGCCGGTTGAGCTCTTGGATCTTCTCGGCTTGCGCGCGGCGGATGTGGTACGTCTTCCTGAAGCTCTGGAAGGAGTCCAGGAAACCTTCCAGTGGGACGTGGCCCTCCATGAACCTCTCCAGAAGCTCCTGTGGAAACCCAAGCGACAAACAAAACAGGTATCAGAGAGCAGGAAGTCAAACAGGATTCGCAAATACCCAGAACGCCTGACTCATCGTGTTCCAGACAGGGTTTTGGCTATTTTGAGCAACAACACAACAACCATGTAATTCCATTTAGAAGTCGGGGATTTCATGTAAACAGAAACAGCCACAAGAAACAATTCTGGCCAGGGAGGGAATTATAAGGGGGGACTAAACTTTAGATTCCAGGCAGTACAGACAAAAGCTGAAAGGGGTTCTTAGGAATTACATGCAGTAAGTTTTTGTTACTGAAACTTTGGGGAATTTCTGCTGAAACTTTGGGGAATTATATACCCTTATGCAGAGGGCCATACCATCATGTCCTATCTACTAAAACTCTCTCAGGCTTAACTTCATCATCATACATTCTCTCACTGTGAATTAACTCTGCCTGTGAATTACATTGTGTTTTTATGTAATAACATCTATTTATAGCAGGTTAGCTAGCTAGCAAGATAATCGAAAAAGATGACCCCCAGATCCCCCAATGTCATTAGCTGGTTTTCCCATCCACCACAGGCTAATAGAAAAAAAAATCTTTCAAATAAACCATGGTGTGTCAAGCCATGTGTCACACAATGTCCTTCTACCTGATCTTACTGCTTGGCATATAACGCAAACACAACACCAAACTACTCTACACTCCACACAGATGTTCAGCTTGTATAACACA
Source organism: Megaleporinus macrocephalus (assembly GCA_021613375.1). NCBI lineage: Eukaryota > Metazoa > Chordata > Actinopteri > Characiformes > Anostomidae > Megaleporinus > Megaleporinus macrocephalus. The sequence continues at coordinate 20,133,124 of CM038726.1, forward strand.
ACACTCTATAACACTCTGGACAGTTGGCACTGTTGGTCTGATTATGGCACACAGTTTTCTGAAGGTTGCTTTCGACATACTGAAATGCGGAACCCAAAGCTCGTGCTGGTGCATTTGTATTCCAAGACACAAAGTGGAACAAGGCTGAAGCTGGATGCCGTTGGGATGGCATGGAGATGTCGGCCCTCATAAGGTGGGCTACTGCTCATCCTGTCTGCCGTCTTTGAGCTGCAAACAACGTGGCCATAAAAAGATGGCAGAAACTGACTTGCTTGTTTTACTCGGTTTAAGTTTCCTAACTGCAGTGGCTGGATAGTAGGGCTAAGCGATATGGACCAAAAAGCATATCTCGACATGTTTAGGCTGAGCCTTGTTTTTCTTCTGCAAAGTGGGCTAAACGTTCCGTGGTAAGTCACGGCCCCACGCGAGACGTCACAGGCACTTTAACTGAAACAGACTGCAATCAAAATAAAATGCAGTGACACGAGTTCCTGTAGATTTATTAGTTACCACCAGTTGCCACAAACTGTTACGACTGGGTGTCTTATCGGCTTTTCAAAGCTTTCTCATTCCGCTGTTGCTACAGGGACCATATGTTTAGGTATGTGGTAGACCACCACACTTCTCTTGACATAAGGCACACAAACACTCCACCATCTCCTTTTACTACCGCCACGTGTTAATTAAAACTCGGGTTTGCACTCACTGGGAGGTGAGGGTCAGGGTTGTGCAGAGAGGCTAAATAAATCACACTATGCTATATTGAGATAAACGTTGTTGCCTCATCATACACTACCGCTCAAAAGTTAGGATCATTTTAAAATTTCATTTCTCGCAATTTTCATGCAATTCACAAACAATACTGTCCATTTCACAATTAATGTAAGTGTATCAGATGATTTTTAAAGAATAAAAATGTTTGTATTAAAGTCTATTTTTGTATAGAGGCTTATTTTGCATATAGTCCTATTATCAGCAATTCTCAGTCCTCTGTCTGAATCTCCTGGTACGGCCGCCGATCCAAGTTAAGGATGTTATTGGACTAATTGGTTGTTAGGACACTCTTGCTCAATTGTGATGCACAGCTGAAAAACATTCTACTAATAAGTGAGTATAAAAGGGAACAACATTCTAGGTTAGTTTAGTATCTGAAGCATCAGCAGTTGATGGCTTGCTGACCGACTCAAAATGGCCAGAAAGAAACAACTTTCTTTAGAGACCCGTCAGTCCATTGTTGTGTTAAGAAGATACTCCATTGAAAACAAGAACATTTCACTGTGATCCCAAACTTTTAAGTGGTAGTGTATATTTGCACCAAAATATGTTGATATACCACAAAGACCGACCACTCAGTGAGACTTAATTTGCATTGTTTTGGTATTTTTGTTATTGTTTCCGTGCAGCAGTTGTACTGGCACACTCCCAGAGTTCCTGACCTGGACTGAATACACTAACTTGTCCGTACAAATAAGCCAGTCGAGTGAGCACATGTATAAATTTAACATGAACCCAACGTGTCCGTAGACTAGGGAGCAGGTGGTAGGACCCCATCTACCTAGGATGGGGCAACTGAATTATTGATGACGGTCATGTCTGCACTAGCCCAGTCCCCCAGATTTCCACTCTGGAAAAAACAATACGGACCCTACTCCAAAGGAACTGCCCCTAGCAACCCACACACTTTTGGCTTTCGCCACCTGCCTCATTCATTAGAGTCATGTTTAATGAAAAACAGCTCCTCCTTACACCTCATTACTATTTCATAACATCATTATAAATGTACAGCTCAAGCGTAGCAACTGCCTATAGCATTAACCCTTCAATGCACACCTCTTTCACCATCAACCAGTGACCTCATTTTCTCTGTTAAGCTTAAAAATATACTGGTTCGCTGCTTCGTTCTCTAGCATTCTTCATCAGCTAACACAGAAACCAGAAAGAGGTCCTACAGGTAGTGCTGTTTATTCTTATTTTATTCATGCTTTAAATAATAGAAATATACAAGATAGACAGTGTTGTATCTAAGCAAGTCTGGCAGAGTGGCACTAATGTTATGTGCAGTACCTGCGGGAAATCGATGGCTTTAACGCTAGCAATAAATGGAAGGCTCACACAGTCGTTTGCCACTTTAATAATGTTATTTGCTCGTACCTGACTGAGGGCAACGCAGTGCTGTCCAGTGTAATCCACTGGCCCTGGCTATCAATCAGACCAAACTGCCTAACGATCCAAAGTCACAGCGCTATTGATCGGGTCAGTTCGGGGTGAAAGGCTCTACTCTTATTTATGAGCTGTAGGTGTGAACCTTCAGTCAATTGGATGTGAATACGAGTGGAACTGAAGAAATGAGGTGACATCTATATTCCATGTCCAAAACCTTGTTTTTCTACACTATTTGTGAATTTTATGATGAACAGGCCAAAAGAAATGACCTGACATGGCTCGGGAAAAAATATCTGGTTACATTGGCTCACAGTAAGGGTAAAATATGTTCTTCCTTCTCCAGTGAAGATACCATTTTAGACATACAAGGTTATAAAAGATTACATCTCCACACACTAGGAATCCCCTTCAGATTAATCTGCAAAACAACTACTATATTAGAACAAATAAAAAAATAACATTAATACAATAAGTAGTGTTTTTGTTTAACTGTCTATCCAAACGGCAGCCCAGCATTACTTGGTTAGCGTCCAGCTCACAAGATATCATCTTCTTTCTTTAAAATCTGAAGTTTTTGCTACTTTTTGTACTATACTTATTGTTTATTTGTATTTATATTTATATATTTATACTTATTTTTGGTATTTATATTTATTTGCATCTATTATAACGTGGTGTTTCAAAAAACATACTTTAACCCAAATTATATCTGTTAAATTCCCAATTGGAAGATGTATTTGATTATGTTATGAGACCGATATTTATATCGCTGGTTTTTATTGCCAAAAAATGCATTCTGCGTCTTAGGTCTACTCCTGAGGTACTCTCGTTGAATTTGTGGCCCTCCCAGATAGCAGCAATACTCCCCCTTAAAAAAAAGTTTTAGCATATATGGTCTTAAGATACAAAACTTAATCTTAAACGGCTTCACCATGTTAACTGTGTAAACTTTCTTTTCTACTTTATATATCTATATATGTTTGTGTTGAATAGCCCTTTACTCCTTACTTTATAGCGTGTACCTGAATGTGTATATCTGTATTTATGTGTACAACTGTTACCTGACAAGTGCAACAATTAAAAAATAAATTAATGCTGAGCTAAACAGTTTCAAACATGCTTAGGTGACTAATGCCCTGTACAGAGAGGTGGGCAGTGTGAGCTTGCATTTGATGCATAATTACTTCTCAGAGGTAAACGTGCTGTGACGTTATGTCAGATTAGGAGTCAGATGAGTCTGATTGAAGTTTTGCTTACCAAGACTCTTACAGAGTTGCTTACAGAGTGCAAGACGTCAGTCATTTAAAATCTTTTTTCAGCAACATGTTTAGTCAGTCTAGTCACGCTATTGGTTGGACAGGTTTCAGTGGTGGACTATTCTATTCGATACACTCTGAATCCGGAAATCCTTCTGAACCAAAGGAAACAAATACCAGCATAAACTAAATATTTTAGAATTATTCAGAAGAACCTTACTGTAGTCCTTCGTGGTTTTTAACTATATTAACAGTGAAGGATTCACAATTAGCAATAATTAACTTTCACGCAGCAGAAGACATCATGAAATAAGATCTATGGAATTATGTAGTTTTGTATTAACCTAAAGTCTTCCTGAAAATCATGAAAACCAACAGTTCACTGTTTTTTATAGATGTAAAAACAATTGCCTCTACATATTATGGTTTGTAATACTGTATCAATCCTCAAAAACAATGATTTTTAATGAACAGTTTACATAAATAGTCATTTGTGGCAGTCAGTGGTTCAGTCTGGGTTGTGTTTAAACCCCCGACCAGCAGTGTTATAAATAGACTCTTCCACTCCAATGAAAACTCAACTACCGTTCACATAATCAAGCCTATATGCATGGTTTTCAGTTTTCCTATAATGTTTAATATTTTTTAAAATTGTAATACATCCTCCTACATGTATTATAATACCTCAATTCCAGGTTCTTGCCAGTATACAGTTATATATATACACTGTTGAGGATCATGATATCCACTTCTTGTATAGAACCAAATAATAAAAACAGTTTTTTATTCATTGTTTTTGTGGTAAATCCCTGTTTTTGGTACATACAACCACAGAAACATAAATGGACCTCAAAATACAAGACAAATGTAATAATAGGACCCTTCAGGATATGAGAACATGTGTTTAATCTGATACCTTATACCAATACTGGATGTTTTGCTCAATAGTCTCCAATGCTGTAAACTGCAACCAACGAAGAGGCATTGGGAAACATGAGCTAATGGATAAAGCTCTGTTAACTTGATTCTCAGTGATAAGGTCAGCATCAAATTCAGTTATGCTACACTAGCAGAAGCACCACTCCTTTTCAGGCTGCTCGACAATTGTAGTATTACGTTATGCCATACCTATTATTGCTTTTTATCCAGTCTATTACTGAATTACGCCAAACATAATAACATCAGCCTTACAGTAATTGTTTATCAAATGCTAACACTGCGCTCCTTCCCCTGGGGGATTCCATGTGTGGAGCTGGAATATTTCATGTGTAATGCTATTGCTGCATACAGAATGACTGACTTGCGTCGCATTGGCATGACAGGTCATGGAGAATAGAGCGTTCTTAATCAGACATGCTGGCAAAGATGATGACTTCTGTTTCGTTCTGACACAGACCACTCATTTTAATACCAGGCCTAACTAAGAGAAGTTCAACTCTCAGAATCTGGGCGCTGAATGGACGTCCCACCATTGTTACATGCGAGACCTGAAGAGCAGGTACTGGCTGACTCTCCTCAGCATGTTTTGCTTTGCTAGGTAGCCCTGGAAAGCGTGCACCCTCAGCGCAAGTGCTTTTTCTATTCAAGCCCTTTCAAGTTCAATTCCACTCCATTGGCTTTACCAGAGCATGACTGTTCCTCCAGGCGATGCGAGTTAGAACACTAAAAGGAGTGATTTTGGTCCTATTGCTTGTGAACAATGTGTCTGAGGTGTTTTACTTAAGTGGAGGTCTGGTGCGTGCTCTGACCGGAGAAGCATTAGTCAGTGTCGCGGGAGAAAGACAGGAACTTCAGATTTACCTCGGACTGCTCCTCGGCACGTGCTACCTCCTCTTGAAGTAGATTCTGAGCCGTCTGAGGACTGTGTTTCCTCATGTAAGCCTCTGAAACAGAAAAAACAAAACAGATTTTTAAGATCAGGTCAGCGACCGCCACAAGATTAGCGGTGTTGAGCTCGATGTGTCTGGAAGAAATGTGTGATGGATTAAGAGAGTGCACATCTGAGACTAAAAAGCACCACGGCAACAGTCCGTCCTGAGCTGAGGGGGAAGCTCAGCACCAACTCGCTAGTCTTCACCATTGCACAGCTGCACTCCGGCTCTGCTTGCAGTGTCATGAGTGGCCCTGGAGGGAACATAGGAAGCAATCACTTTCTGTTAGCTTGTCTGCGCTGATGGGACCACAAGGGGCCTGGTCCCTCCAAGGCTGTTGTTCTGGGGTTACTATGGCAACGGGTCATTAAGCTAATGTGCATATGTGTCCGAATCCTCCGGGGGTGGGGGGGTGTTTGTGGGGGTTGTGGCTGAGCGAAGACGAGCTGTGCTAGTGGGCATCGAGAGCAGAGGGGAGGTCAACACCGAGTCAGCCATTCAGGCTCCATTAAGTCAAAGCCTCTCGCTCGTTATGAGCCAGTTTATTAGAGATGCCGGACGCGTATCAAGGCCTGGCCTATGGCTGCGAACGTGAGGACTACGCCAACACGTGACGTTCGAAGACCCAAATAACCAACAGAAAGTAGAGTCTGTCCACAGGCTGCGCCCGGCGACTAATTCGCCTTGTCACGACAGTGGAGTAATGCCAGACTTCCAACGGAGCTCTTCTGGCAGGTGAGCTGACAAACAAGCGCCACAGCGAGCCTCGTCTTAACCCTCCCTGTACGTGCCCTGCCTTTCACCCCTCCATGAATAATCAATGGACCACTTCAGAGCTACCCCTGACACTTCATCATACGCGTGTACCTTGCGAATTGCTGCCCGTTGAAGCGTGTGGCCAAAAAGAGGGTATGAACATCTGCCACAAGCGTGACCCCGCTAGCCCAGATGCTGGAATAGAAGGTGACAAGCAGGACCAAACAAACACTTGGGGAGCAGATGTGGACGACCTACATTCCGAGACCAACTCGCCCAGTGGGCCCCTAGGGCTCCTATGCTGGCTGTGTCCAGGACACTCCTCGTGGGCTGGTGGGGGGTGGTTGTGTTGTAGCCAGCAATACATCCCAGAGGCAAGTATGAACTGAAAGAAATGAGGTCCATGGAAGCTGTTGTAGCAACACTGTCACTAAACCTCTGGGTCCCCACAAAACCTGGCCACATGAGGCCAAAGCAAAGCAAAAGATGAAGACGGGACAACGTGTGTTCTCCCCAATTCACGAGTCTCAAAGATCAATAAGAACATTCAGGTCGAACGCTCTCATTCATAATGGGGACTGATCATATCGACTGTGCCACAAACAGCTCTGCAACAACAAAAGGTGCTCTGCTGAGGTCGACGTTAATATAGACTTTGTACGGGGAAGATTTTAATTATCTGGACTTGGGTTTAATATAGACTTGGGTTCCAGTCTACCGAGACAATACAGCCAGGAAATATTTTATAATAGACAATGATTAAAAAACAACAGCACAATGCTGGCCTTGCTCAACAGCAGATTAGGGTTAAGGTCTGAATTTTCAAATTTTGAAATATTTTTTTTAAATAATAACACAGAATTTTAGTGTTTTAATGATAATGAGATGTCTGAATTCTGTAGTTCTCTAGAGATGGTAAAGAGCCTACATCTTTCAAACCTTCACAGATTTGCTGTGTTTGAGGTAAAGGTGTATGTGATGAAATGTTACCATTACCAGGCTCATAACATCAGCTAAGCCAATAGATGATCAGCATTTACATCACTTACTATGAATTTCTGTTGTGGGTTTAACATAATACAGAAATACATTTACCTTCATTACAAACACCTTATTGTATTTACATTCCATGACCATTTTATCAACCCCCCTTTACCTGTTCTTCAACAGTCAGGACCCCCAACAATGCAGGTATTATGTTGGTGGTGGCGTGTTAGTGTGTGTTGTTTTGGTTTTAATGGAACAGACACAATAGTGCTGCTGGATAGTTTAAAAACACTCCCTGTCCAGTGTATCAGTCCACTGTCCACTATTTTTTTTTTTTTTTACACATATCTTGTTGGTTCACCTTGTAGATGTAAAGTCAGAGACAGTAGCTCATCTATGGCTGTTTGTGCTGGTCATCCTGTAGTCCTTCATCACTGGTCACAGGACGCTGCCCAAACTACGGTGTTGACTATATAATTTCGGTAGGTGGACTATTATTATTCCTCCACTCATATCTGTACAATACCACCACAGCGGTGTCACAGTATCCACAATACAAAACAATACCTGGTCTGGTGTGTGTGTGTGTGTGTGGGGGGGGGGTCCCTTAGGGGCTCTGACTATTAAACAACAGGCTAACCAATTATGTAGAGAAACAGATGGACTGTACTTGTAAAATTACAAAGTACACCTATATAGTAAGAAGGGCTGCTAAAATGAAGATGTAGATACAAAGAGCTGTAGTTAATAACGATTCTTTTGATATTTTTTTTAAAAACTGCCTTACCACCTCAATTATCACTCTAAAAAAAGCCCATCTCAATAACACACAAAGAAAACTCCTGGCACACTGCCCCGGACGCAACCACTTATCAGTTATCCAGTTACTTAATTAGGAGCCACCAATAAGCACCACAAAGGCAAGAAGCCATACTCGCAGCTAGAATGCCAACATGCTGTGGAACTAATGGAATTATTTGGGGTGTGGTGGAAACACTGAAGGGGTGACCGGCTTCTGACAGACCAAATTACAGGTTCCCAGCTCTATCTGTAGCAAATAAATGGCTCTTATAGGCACAAACAAAACGTGCAATAGAAGGCTGACATGGGGGAGGGGGGTGGTTTACCACTGTGAAATATTCCTCCTTCTCTTATTCCCCATGAAACAGCTTCTTTCTTTTGGCCTTTTATTTTCTATTTTCCTCCAATGCTGTGACACTATGGTCACAACGATGCGGTCAGTTTTGCTACACACATGAATATGGCTACACTTACAGTTCTAGCTCAGATCAACTCAGTTTACAAGCCACTGCTTATGGTTTGTTTAGCTGAAGGGAGATAAAGTAGGTCTATGATGAGCGCCTCAAGACCGGTCAATCTAAATAGTCTGAAACAGTTGAAGCATTCCATGACTTTGTTTGAGTTTGGTCAAAAGGTGGACTAAATATAAGCAGATAAACACGGGAGGGAAAATCTACGCTCTCTTTTCTTTATGTACACATGCACACATACACCCCCCACACACATACACACACACATCCTGTCAAAACACCAGAGCAGTGGGTGTTCTCTTGTGGTCTGTGCAGATAAATACCACCGACTGATTTGCGCTCAGAAGCAAGAAAATAAGAAAAAAAACAACAAAAAACTAAAACCCAATGACACTAAAAAGAGTTTGATTGGTGCCAGGCACAAAGCTCCCTAGAAGGTGTCATCTGCTCACGCTCTCACATTCGGCGCCTTCCTGACAAAAGAATTGAGCTGACATCTGCAGCGCCACGGCTGGGTAAATTCTTCAGCTCAGCCTCATGAAAGCATTACGGATGCGAGCTGAACTGTGGGATATGAGCACAGGCGCTCGGTTGGGGAAGCTGTCTGGAGACCAATTTTGGACGCGCTTCCTCGGATCCCAACGCACAAAGAGAGATACGAGTCCAAACGCAGAGGATGGAAAGAAAGAGAGATGCCGGAAGGGTTGCCGTAGGAGACGTGGCTGTTGACTGTGCCAGCGCAGCAGCTGAGAGCCTTTTGAAACATCAATCTGACACGTTTATTAGCTGTCATTTCATCAAACGGGCTTGGCATCACATTTTCTTAAAATGTATGCGGCATCTAATCGCATTAACCAGAGGCTTTCAAATGCCTTGCCTTGCAGAGGGTCTATTATCAGTACTGTAAATGTATAGTGATGTAGAATTGGACACATCATCTGGAAACCGGTGGGCTACAGTTGGTTATTTAATAAAGCGTCTTCTGTTTCATTGTCTTCTAAGTTGAACCCTGGTGAACCAGCCTGACCCTAGTAATGCTGAAATAATGTATCGAGTATATTATGCTGGGGGGCTTTTGCTGCTGCTTTGCTAGATTTGGTCGGATTCTCAGGGGATGGATTTCAAAAGGCTGCAAGAGGCCCCCATTCTCCTACTGAGAGGCTAAGCCAGAGTGTGGGGTAGCTCAATAGCTTTAATCCGACTTTGATAACCACCCCTCCCGTTCCAAACACCGAGAGGCAAGAGGGGGGGAGACGGCGGAGGGGGGGGGGGGGTGATTCACATCCTGTTAATTACAAACTCTCTCACCAGTGAGAGCTGTAACACTCTCTTGAGAAGAACCCAGCCTCCCTTCAGCGTCAGGAGTGCGCCATTTAACCATCTGATTTAGTGGCACTTTCAGACGGGGGTGCTCTTTACGAACTTCTCAAACGATGGTGTGCCTGGCCGCCCCCCCATGGTTCTTTACTTTAAAGGCTCCAGATGGGAATGTAGGCCCGTCTTACTGTTTGAAAAACGGCGATGGGTGGAGAGGTTAACCCAAGAGGTGAAATGGCAGAGGGGTGTGGGCTGGAGAGGTCACCCGTAGGTTTCCTTTTGCTCCAGAGTGGCCTAAATTAGGGCCGTCCAGCTCTGGTCCCAGGGAGTCTAGAGGAGTCTGCTTCAACTGACGTGATCGGACTCAGCAATAACGGTTTAGTAGATAATCACCACATTATCAAGGGCTGTGATCGAACGCCCCCGGTCTAAACAATCTGCCCTGTCAAATCACGAGCACTGCTTTATGCTTTGGATGCAAGAGTGGCGATAATCTAAGACATACCGGAGCCGTGTCACACTCCAAAAGACGAATGCACACCAAGAATGCGCTATTGGAAACATGTGGCACAGCAGCGAAAGGAACAAGAGCTTTCAAAAAAAAAAAAGAGAAATAAATAAATAAAAACTGGTGCAAGCTCTTCTGCACGCTTGGCGTTAGCAACAGCAGCCGAAGAGTGGAAGTGCATGACATTACCAGAGCGACAAGACGCGGAAAACTCGACAAAACACTTAAAAGGGCCGACTTGAAAGGTTAAGAGTCCCGAGGCAGCCCAAAACTGTGCTGAACCTCTCCTACAAGCATTCATAGCTGTTACTCCCTCTTGACATCTCTGGCGTCTGAGCCTGATTATGCAACAGCTCTGCGCTGCGAGACGAGGATTTTCCCTTAAATCTCCAGCCTCGTTTCGCACAGACAGTCATTTCTCACCCCGTTTCTCTCCTTCTCGCATGATTTTTCCTTCAGCCTTGGCAGAACGAGAATCAGATGTTTAGAGCTGGAGGAAGGATCTCTCTCTCTCCCACCCATCCTGCCCCAGGCTGCAGCTGGAGAACAGGGGTCCGCATGTGCAACATGGTGACAGGAAGGTGAACATTCCACCCTCCTTCCGTCACTGGCCAGCTGCTGCTTCTGCTCCGAGTGGGAGAGGAGGAGAGAGGAGAACAGAGACGGACTCTGTTGTAGGAACAGTGTTCGCGGCCACGTGGGCTAAGCTCCTCGCAACGCTGACGGAGACTTCCGACATGGGGCACCGCGCAGCATTGGCAGAGCTTGTAAGCAGGCTAGCAGACATCCTCCCGCTGGCGTGTTGTTCTGTGGAGCCCTGAAGAACCCCCTCGCACCCATGACCACCTCCTCTGCCGCAACACGCCGACGTCCTGCTGGCATTTCCCCCAGAAATGCCCTCCTCCTGCAGACAGAGCTGTGGGGGCAAGGCGTGGGCCTGTGGGGGTCAAGGCTTTTAACAATTGTGCGAATACTTGGCCCGGTTTCTATGAACGATGCTGGAGGTGGTGGCCCAGACAAAAGCTCTTTCAAATGGATCTGCATCACCAGTTGAGCCCACACAATGGAGGGGAGGGGCCAGGGGCAAAGTCAACAAATAATTCATATCGGCCATGCTGGTCTCAGAGCTGGAATGCAAGCGGGCTCCACTGAAACATGGTTGGGGGTGTGTTCAGGGAGAAAGAGCGGGAGGTGTGTTTTGCGGAGGTTCTGTTGTAAATGATATGCTGCTGGTACTAGCAGCCATCCTGAAATCAGAATTCTGTCCATGTTCAGCAGCTGCTGTATTACTTAAAGATAACAGCAGTGCGAGAACAGTCAAGAAATTTTATTTTTCAAACTATTTTATTTAATATTACCTGGAATTTTAGCATGACGTCGCCATCGATTTCTATTTTTCAACATTTCTATTTTTCTACATTAATTAAATGCAGCTGCTGACGTTTACATAGTGGGACCAATTTTATGATGAATGGACCAATAGAAATGCTCCAAAATAGCTTGGAAAAACATCTGGTTCCATTGAAAGTTAAGAAAGTTTTGGTCTAAAAAACTTTATCTTTCAGCTCAGTTTAAAACTCTTACTCTTACTGAACTGTTAGTTATTCATTTTAAATCTCTTTCTTCATTTTTTATGTTTCATTTTCTTTCTTTTAAATATTTTCTCAGCACACAGTCCAACAGCACGTTTAAACCTTATTCTTATTTCCTACTTCTAGCTTGCTTTAACCATCTGAGCGCATTACAGCTAAGAAAAACAGCCTCAGCATATTTCTTAATATTTCTTATTTCTTTTAACTGATTTATTTTAATGCTTATTTCTTTATTAATGTAAAGCACGTTGAGTTGCCACTGTGTATGAAAGGTGCTATACAAACAAACTTGCCTTGTCTTGTCTAAAGTTGGCATTTCTGAAGATGCCTGTTTTTCATTGGACGGAGCCGATACTCTATATGGCTAAAAATCTCAGAGCATGTACCAACTTAATAACGAACCCAAAATCTGAAAGCAGATATTCTATTTTAGTGTTTTATTTTATTTGTACTACTGCTTGTATGATTTTAATAGATTCTGTTTTTCTCCTGCTTTTTGCAATGAAACTCCTAAAAGAAAACAAAAAAGTTATTTTCGCTGAAAGAACCATCAAACGCTATTATGGGGGACTGGCTGATTGACTGCATTTGGGGGATGGCGGGTTGGGGGAGCGACGAGTTTGCCCAAAAGCCTATACGTTACTTCCACCATACATTTAAATCATTCATGCGGTCCACAGTAAGCGGAGAGCGTGAACAGAACAAACAGAGGTAAGATGGGAGAGAGAGTGGGCAAGAGAGAGACAGATCTTCCTCTGAGGTCCCAGCAGGGCCGTTCTAATTACAGCCTTTTGTTTTTCAGCAAACACCAGGGCAGGCAAGCGGGGCAGCCGTCCCGATCGGACCTCGAGACACAGAACCATGCGGTTTGAACATGCTCGCTGATCCTGCGGGTTCTGCTTCATTTTACTTGGCCTTGTTCTTTGCAATCGAGGTCACCTCGTTCGCAATTCACATCTAAATCCCATCGTCTCCCCTGCCTTGACTTAATAAAACATCTCCACGGTCCACGGGCTTAAATTCATATTAGCTGATAATGGACGAGAGATCCTAACAGCCCGCTGAAAAATGCTGGGGCGTGAGAACCGAGTCAAATTGAGTTTTTGGCCAAGAGTGTAAGAACGAGGAGGAACACAATAATATTTCTCTTATCCGGGGCTACACCGAGCTCAAAAAAAGCAGAGCAAATGAAAAAAACTGCTCCCTTAATACCGGGAGGTTCTGTTAGGGGAGTGAAACTCGAGCACCTTGAGTAGCCCTGCTTCGGGTCACGCCGGTTATTCCTGGCTGGTGTTGAAAAGGTTGGTGGGAAAGCCAGGTGGGGACCTCACGGCCTAAGCTCACCCTCTGGGACCCAATCAGATGGTTCCACCCTTGAGAGGAGGAATGGGTGCTGGACCTGCTCCAGTGCTGAGCCACTGCCATTGGCTCTCTTGCAAAGCTGCTGGATCAGAAGTCCTGGAAGAGGTTACCACGTAAACGGTGTGCGCTGCACAAATGAGGCGCGTCGGACATCAGGGCGTGTTATTATGGAACAGGGTTGCCTGGCAAAGTTTAAATATCAACGGGCAAATGCACAGGCTGAGGGTGGCCGGAGGCTATTCTTAATCCGGGTTTTGAGCCAATATCAAAAATAGAACAGTCCATGGAACAAATGATTAAAAGGTGTTAAATAAAACGAATGCTGCGTTGACTGTAACATGTTTTATCTGAAAAGGTGTGCTGATCCTCCAGATTTTCCATTCTGATGGATTTCGTTGGACCACGGACTTTTCTAACCTTGGCATGAAGTCAGACTGGGAGCAACAGTGCACTGCACCGCTCATTGCCCATTCACTTTGTTTTCCTTGAGAGTGTGTCCTGAGCTTGCAGGTATGAGTGGGGGAGGGGGCGGGCTATAGTGTTTCCAGGACTAGCCTCGCCCCAGTGAGCTGCATTTCTATCCTACAGTATTCTCCTTCTATAGATCCTGGAAGCGCTAGAGGTATGCTTCACCCTAAAAATGGCTAATGTCGTTCATAATGAGGGAGCACAGCAAGCCAACTCGTAGGTATAAAACATATGGACCAATCAGTGTTAAAGGAAATCAGAATTTGGGTCCACTGAACATTGAGAAAAGTTTAAATATCAACAGGCAAATGCACATGCTGAGGGTGGCCAGAAGCTACTCCTCATCGTGTTCATTGGCAAGTTTTGAGCCAATACCAGAAATAGAACAGTCCATGGAATAAATCATGGATGCATTGACTATAACATGTTTTATCTGAAAAGGTGTGCTGATCCTCCACAGATTTTCCATTCTGATGGATTTCGTTGGACCACAGGCTTTTAAAACCTTGGCGTGAATTCAGACTGGGGGCAACAGAGCACTGCCCCCTCATTGCTCATTCACTGGAGGTATGCTTCATCCTGAAAATTGATAACGTTGTTCATAATGAGGGGGCACAGCAAGCCAACTCATACATATAAAACGTATGGACCAATCACTGTCAAAGGAAATTTTAGGTCCACTGAACATGGACTAGCCATAGGAGCATTTGGGGGAAGTCACTCCAGTCCATACCATCCAAGATCTAGAAGGCAAAGATCTACTCACCTAGCCGGCTTTGCTTTTCCCTGCAGGCAGCGGTCAGCTTGGAAAGCTCCCCGTACTTAGAAGCCAATTGGAGCTTGCCATTCTGGAGGCGGGGGCGGTGTGCAAGGCTCTCTTCTGCAAGGCTTCGATTGGTCACCAGTAAGGTCTCCCTGTCCACCTGCAGGTCCTGAAACTGAACCCAAACATCCAGTCAAATGCCGAGGCCGACAACAAACAACCAACCAGATGTTAATATTGAAAAGACTGCAGCAAATTCAAAGGCCTGAGACTGAGACCAATCAAAGTCGAGGGCTGGAAACATAAAAGCTAATCAAAACTTGAAGAACGGACACCGGAGACCGGTCACATTCAAAGGCTCCACACAAAGGGAGGAAATCAGAGTTTGGATCCAGTGAACATGAATGACCAATCACATGCCTCATGCACAAATGCTTAATCAAGCTTGAGCGCAGAGGGGGTCCATCCAGTGTGCCGTGGGGCCCACGTGAGTATGTTAACAATACAACTAGTCAACAGTGAACGTCTATCCCTTGCACATGCAGGACCCGCTTGTTAGGGCTTTGTCTCAATTGACTGATTCTACACTGTGTGCAAGCCAGGTGAGCATGTTTCCTCACCCATTAGAGACCAACAAACACATGAACACGGTTCCTCACACGAGGCAACACTCGATGCCCGGGCAGGAAATGCTGCAACCAGGCGCAGTGCCTGGGCCGGGTATGAGAAAGTGTTGAGCAGATTCAGTACATACGCAAGCCTGCCAGCGCAAACATGAATCGCTCATGAAAAACGGGTTGAGAACTTCAGAGCGGCCAATGAGGGTTCAATGTGTCTGTAGACCACCCATGAGCCTATACAAAGCAGAGGTCTTTTCAGAACTGAGTTGCTATCCACCTTGATGGGCAGTGGGTTTGAATTCCAGGTCAAGGCTACAGCACTGCTCATGTTTCATAGGACCAGGGTGAACGCTTTAGAGGGTCTGGCATGGAACCATATAGCTGCCTGCAGCTGAAAACTTGGCACTGGCTTGAGTCGAGTGGGATTCTGCTTAGCTCACATTTTTAGGGTTTTGATTTTTTTATTTTTTTTTTCCCCGCTAGGAGTTGAACTCATGGAACCTGATGTTCCTTGTACAGTACATACCTCGAGCAAGGAGAACAGCTGCATGAAATCATCAATAAATATACTGAGCATACTGGAGGCCTCTGTCGAAAAAAAAAAAAAAAAAAAAAAAATCTGAATGGCTCTCAATGCTGATATTCCAATGTGTTGCTCTGGATGCAACCTAATAACTTCCATATGCAAGACAATGGGAATTCTTCATTTGATATGCTGCGTTTGTCTGCACAAGAAGGGCCAAGGCCTGAGGCTGCGGTGGAGACAGTGTTTAATGAACCACCCGCTTCAGTCTGCCACGTGTTGCTGCAGCCTAGACCTAATTATAAAATTCTGTCACACGATGGCAACAGCCCTGTACTCGATAGGCTGGTCAACAGTTCCAGCTCATAAAAAAAATAAAAAAAAGAGGCAGGACATCGTTTGCTCTGTCTATCCTCCGCGACACTACCCAAGACCGCTAACTCTAGCCATTCAGGGGAACAGAAGAGACGAGTCCAAACCAGCGGTCCTAATGGAAAGCATTCGCATAAAACTCAGACATCCCCAGAAACCACAGTCCCTAAACTTCAACCGTAATTGTTTGAGGCAGAGTACAGGGTATGGGTCGCTTTGGAATCCGCTGCCTTTTCTATCCCACCCCCACCACGAACTTATGCCAGAAATATTAAGACGAATTTAGGAGGTGGCCTGAACTGCCGGTTCCATGCCTTTCAAAACTCAAGAGCTGAGCACATACGAGGATTAATGTTTTATTTGATCAACGAAAATGAGAGTTTTCGCCCCTTCTTGTTATTCCGCGTGTCTCCGAACGCCGCCGCTTCTATTCCCGCCGGAGATGTATCCATTTCGGTATCCGCTCGGAGGAAGAGCGAGAACGCCGGTCCCTCCTGGTTAAGCCACCGATTTCGCGCTTGCGGAAAAACCTGTCATATTTGAGCTGCTTAGGATGACTTAAAAGAGCATGAATGATAAGAAAAGGTTGTTTTATTCAAGGCAGCTCTCTTTGGTGTTACGTAAGGTTCCCTTTTTTTTTGGTACAGGCAACTTCTGGCTTCAAACTTTTTAACACCTCAGGGCCGCATACGGCTTTTGTAAATTTCCTGCCTCGCTGTGCAGGCAGTACAAAACACTGCGGCGGCTAATTATCTTGTCATTAGTATTCTGCTTTTGACGCCACCAGCTCGGCGTGAACATGTGTGTGAAAGGTCAGGATTTTCATGACATGTATCACACTTCTGAAACGGAGAAGATGAGGACAGCGTTTCTATTTTTTTCTTTTCTTTCCTCCCTCTGCTAAAACTGCCGAACACTTGAAGACCAGTACTTGATTTCTGATTATCCCCAATAGGTGTACCATCGCTGTCCAATGAAAAAACAAGACTCCAAAACGTTAACTTTACAAGAGAGGCCAAAAACAGTCTTCACTTTCAATGGAAGTCAATGGAGCCAGATTTTTCCCTCAAGTGATTTTGAAGCATTTCTATTGGTTCATTCATCATGAAATGTCTACACAATGGAAACGGCCATTGGCGTGTTCAAATCGGCCAAAATGGGGGTACATGTTTTTCATCGGACAGCGGCGATGTAGACAAGATGGGCATGTTTGTCAAACCCTGAAGCAGATGACACTTCTAACTGTGCTAGGACGTCGAGTGAGTGCAAATTAGCCCAATTTCCAGATTCATGGCTTGCGGCTTAAGGAAATTTATCACAGCATGTGGAACAAGCTTCTCTAAAACCAAAGAGAGAACACACAGCACTGAGGAGCGCCGCCACGCTGTGATTGCTCATCTCGGACCAATTCAGAATCATAATCACCTTAAACAAAAAGACCATGTGTTCTTATGGCCGGAACCGTGGAAACAAAACACGCCTCAAACGCCTTTGATTCTCAATTTTTAGGGGGGGTTTACATTTGCATGGCACAAACGAGGACATAATGCATATCCACTCGGAGCGACTCTTATTTTCCACTATTTTCCGGTTCACGGCTGAGATAAAAGGCAGCACTGTTCCCGTGGAACCTCAACCTGATTCTCTAACCGCTCGGCAACAGCGCGCTGGAAACCACTGAGCGGATGCGCGAGCGAAGAGAGACTTCACGTACAGACGGATCACACGTCCTCTTCACTGCGTACAGATGACACAATGACAAATGGATTGGATAATGAAGGAGTCGCGACCTCAACTGTTTTTCCACTGATTTTCACTCAAAGTCTTAAAAGGGGAAAAAACTGGGAGCTGAGCTACCGTCAACTCGGCCGCAAATCTGATCAGTCTTGAATTACGCCGCCTCAGTGAATCTGTACGTGCTCATTTAGACTGGTCAGCAGACGTCCACGGCATGTCATTTACGCTAACGAAATTAGCTTTCTCAAAAGTATATACTCCAGCTCCCGTTATAGCGATGTATGGAAAACTACCCCTGTGTTAGGGGTGTAGAAAATATTGAGTATCGGGATATTATGTTTCGTGATACTGTAACGATTTTTAAAAACACTGTATCGATACACAGATTCCTGGCAGACAGAGAATCATTGAGAGTTGTGTTTAAACCTCTGACCACTAGATGGTGTTGTAATCCATTTTCAGCTGCACTCCAACATTAACAAGCAGCACAAGGACGCAATGCTATTGTAAGCATTGGAAAAGCTGTTCATATAGTTGTGTGTTTAATAGTAGGATTTGAAGAAAATCGCAATATATTAATTTGCTTGCAGTATATTGAATCGTGAGCGCTGTATCACCATACGTATTGTATCGCTAGGTTCTTGCCCATACACAGCCCTACACTGCACATAAATTCTTGGTAGAAATTATTAAAGCTGTAACAAAGGACACCAAAAACCTTCAAATTCTTTTAGACTGGAATGCTAATTGCTTCTGCTGGCAGAGTAACATTCAGAATGGGGGTTTAATTAGGCTTTTGTTCAAAGGTCCTTTTGCTTTAAACACAGATTCTTCTCTTGTTTGTCTTGTTTTTTTTTTCCTCCGGATGTGGCTTGTTTACTTGACACATTCCGGGATGCTGGATCAATATTAAATGAGAGTTCGAAATTCTAATTTATGTGTCCGCAAAGAGCTTTAACAGCTACGCTATGGATTTTCTTTTCTTTTTAAGCTTTCGTGCAGTTATTCACAAACCAAATCACAACCAAAAGGGGATTCTTGGACCACCCCCCTCACACCTACACCTGAAACATTTATACTTTGGCAAAGGATGTGGTTTGCACTATACACCACACATATTAGCAGGAAAATTTCGTGTACGGCCTGGACCACATCCTTATAAAACACTGTCAGTGGTGTCTAAGAGACTATAAAAAAAATCTCCCTTCGCTCTCGTTCCCACTGTGTCTCTCACACGTGTGTGCACACACACTCACTTTTCCCTGAGCCTTTAATATGCCTGTCCTAATACGCCTGTCCGCTGACTTTGCAGCACATATGCTTAAAGAGAGCTGATAACAGTTCTCGTTAGGGGCTGTTTTCTCTGCAAAAATAAAAAAGAGGAAGAAGAACACAGACCTGTGTTCTTGATACGAGATCATGTCTGGCCCTGTGGAACATTACTGCCAAGCTCATAACCTTGTGCTGTTGTAAGTGAATGGCTAGACTTCAGCTGGCAGCACATTTCAAATGACAAAATAAGTAAAAAAAAAAAGTAAAAAAAAAAAAAGTAAAAAATAAATAAATAAAATAACTACTGCTGAACACACTGCTGTCTATATATAAAAGATAGGGCTGTGTATTGGCAACAACCTGGCGATACAATATGTATCGTGATACAGCGGTCACGATTCAATATATTGCGATATATTGCGATACAGCAAGTAAAGTGATGTATTGTAAAAATCCTACTATTAAAAAACACCACTATATGAACAGGTTTGTCAGTGCTTACAATAGCTTTGCGCCCTTGTGCTACTTGTTACTGTTGGAGTGGAGCTGAAAATGGATTTCAACACTGCCATCTAGTGGTCAGAGGTTTAAACACAACACACAATGATTCACTGTCTGCCAGGAATCTGTGTATTGATACTGTTATTTTGAGAATTGATACAGTATCATGTAACAAGATATCCCGATATTCGATATTTCCGATATTTTCTTACACCTAATAAAAGAACAACTAATTGAGGTATAAATGAGGGGTAAAAAAAAACCCGGAAAAAAAACACTATTTCACTTTCTTAGTTATAGCTACTGCTCTATCATCCAGGCCTACCTCTCCATCCCTTCCCTCTAAGCGCTTACAAAAGCAGTCACAGCATTAGAGTTTTTGGAATCTCGAGTATTTGGCCTGCTGACAGAAGACACCGTGGGCTTAGACTGCATCCGTTTTTCTCTCTCCCGCTCTCTTTTTCCCCTCCCCTTCTCTTTCTGATTCAGACAAGAGACCAAAATCCAGCCCAGCACATTCAGAACGCCCTCCCGTTTTCCCTAAACAGGAATCGACACAGACTGTCCATTTCCTCTCGCAGATGCCTCAATCTGTGTTTACGCGCTCTGTGGATGCAGGGCCTCTGAGGGCCGTGTGGTTCGAGATGATACACAGCCCCGTAAAACAAATATGGCAGTGTTTACAGTTGCAGACTGAGGGGGAAAAACTTAGTCCATCCTCTTTTTTTAATGGAAATGATAGACAGGGCTCAGTGACGGCTATAAAACTCTGTACTCAGTAGACACGCCGCAACAGCCCCGAAAAACACGCTTCAAACATCCAAAAGAGAAAATCTAATAAGCCACGCTATTTGGGTATTGCAGCATACTTCACACACCAACCAGTCTGAAGAGACACACTTTGAAGTCATCCACTTGGGTGCTAGATAATGACGTTGATGTACTTTGCGCTGGTTGGATAATGATGTTTTTAAATGAGGCACATTAGGTCTGTTTTTTTTTAAAGCATGACATGCGTCTGAAATGTATTTTCCATAAACTGTTTGGTGTGACACACTTGCATTCATGCGCAAAGAAGATCAAGTAAAATAAATAAATATATATATATTCAAAGTGACTAAACTAATCAGAACGCAACTGTCTACCCAGAGGGACTCAAATATAACCCTTGGTTGAATACTGGTCCTGATTTTCCTAATAACTGGTAATTATGTGAACAATCTGGGGTTCAGTGAACCATTGATTGGGTCCTATGTTAACAAATCTGCTTTTAGCTACAGAGCACCAGTGAATTCCTCACTGCAAGAAACTCCAAAACTCAGCCTCCTTGGGTCACTAAATCATTTTAAACTTTAGTTTCTAACCACCTTCAGGCAGCCTGTGCCTGTTTTAATTGAGTTTTTCTTTTGACTCTTAACTTTATTTTTTCTATCCTTTTATCTATTCTATTTCGGTTTTACATTTGGTTTTATTTTCATCATTTACTTTCTTCATAATTGTTATTTATATTTAATTTATTTATATTTAATTTACTTTAAAAAATATATATATATTTTTTTATATTTTTAGCTTGTCCACTTAAACTTTTATTTTTTATTATTTATTTCTTAATTAAATTCTTATATTGTTTGCCTGTTTTTCTAATATTTTTATCATTTAATTCTTATGTTTTACTCATGAAGTTCTTTATTTTAGCTTTCTTGATTAAATATTGATTCTAATTTTTATGTATTTTCAGTCCCTTTAAGTTGTAAATGCTCAGATGCATTGTAAATGAGGGTTACCCTCAATGTATTACCGAGGGAAAATAAAGGTTGATTGATTGATTGATTGAAATCTGACATCTAATTAAAAGTAAAAAGGAAAGACCAGCAGTACAGAGTCTGTTGCAGTGAATCCTTGAGCTACGCTGTATGGCATGCTTGGCCAAGTTTCTTTATGGGAAATGTCAAATGATGAGAATGCGGAGGTAACAGCTAAGTGCAGTGGGATTATCTTTGGCGGCTTCGTGCCGTCAGATCATCTATGTCCATTTATAAAGTAGACAGTGCTGTTCCCTCGCCTTAGACCTACTGCTGAGTAAAGAGCTTTGCTCCTTGCTCTTATCTCCCTCCACCGCTAAACCTTCACAGCATTTCATGGCGAAACTAAATCTGGCCTGCACTACAACATACATTCCAGCACGCTAGGACAAGTTATCTGTGCTGGTTTAAGGGAAATGTCGAGCAGAGATTTTTGGTGATAAATGGTGGCAATATTCAAGAGTTTTATTATCATGTGCACAGCAGAACAGACAGTTACACTGTACAATGAAATTTTTACTTTGCTGTTTCTACAATCACCAATAGATAAAGATAACAAAAAAAGAAATAATGAAAATATATACAAAATATATAAAGTATAATAATATAAATTGAAGTAAAGGAAAGTATTTTTATATAGTTAAAAAAAATACAAAATAAAAGTTATGTGTGCAATGTGTGGCAGTCAGTACGTGCAGTGACACAGTCTGTGGTGTTTTAGTACTAATCACATAATCTATACTGTGTTAGTACAGTCACAGCAACTATGTTGTTTTAGTACAGTCAGATTATTTATGATGTTTTAGTAAAGGCCACCTGTTTATGGTGTTTCCTGCCGCCAGTTTATCTATGCTGTTTAAGTACTGCCAGATTATTTACAGTGTTTTGGAACAGTCCAATTATCAATGGTGTTTTAGTGCAGTTAGATTACCTAAACTGGTGTAGTACAGTTAGATTACCTAAACTGGTGTAGTACAGTTAGATTACCTAAACTGGTGTAGTACAGTTGGATTACCTAAACTGGTGTAGTACAGTTGGATTAAACTAAACTGGTGTAGTACAGTTAGATTACCTAAACTGGTGTAGTACAGTTAGATTACCTAAACTGGTGTAGTACAGTTAGATTACCTAAACTGGTGTAGTACAGTTAGATTACCTAAACTAGTGTAGTACAGTTAGATTATCTAATCTGGTGTAGTACAGTTGGATTACCTAAACTGGTGTAGTACAGTTAGATTACCTAAACTGGTGTAGTACAGTTAGATTACCTAAACTGGTGTAGTACAGTTGGATTACCTAAACTGGTGTAGTACAGTTAGATTACCTAAACTGGTGTAGTACAATTGGATTACCTAAACTGGTGTAGTACAGTTAGATTATCTAAACTGGTGTAGTACAGTTAGATTATCTAAACTGGTGTAGTACAGTTAGATTACCTAAACTGGTGTAGTACAGTTGGATTACCTAAACTGGTGTAGTACAGTTAGATTACCTAAACTGGTGTAGTACAGTTAGATTACCTAAACTGGTGTAGTACAGTTAGATTATCTAAACTGGTGTAGTACAGTTAGATTATCTAAACTGGTGTAGTACAGTTAGATTATCTAAACTGGTGTAGTACAGTTAGATTATCTAAACTGGTGTAGTACAGTTAGATTACCTAAACTGGTGTAGTACAGTTAGATTATCTAAACTGGTGTAGTACAATTGGATTACCTAAACTGGTGTAGTACAGTTAGATTATCTAAACTGGTGTAGTACAATTGGATTACCTAAACTGGTGTAGTACAGTTAGATTATCTAAACTGGTGTAGTACAATTGGATTACCTAAACTGGTGTAGTACAGTTAGATTATCTAAACTGGTGTAGTACAGTTAGATTATCTAAACTGGTGTAGTACAGTTGGATTACCTAAACTGGTGTAGTACAGTTGGATTACCTAAACTGGTGTAGTACAGTTAGATTACCTAAACTGGTGTAGTACAGTTGGATTACCTAAACTGGTGTAGTACAGTTAGATTACCTAAACTGGTGTAGTACAGTTGGATTGCCTAAACTGGTGTAGTACAGTTAGATTACCTAATCTGGTGTAGTACAGTTGGATTACCTAATCTGGTTTAGTACAGTTAGATTATCTATGCTGGTGTAGTACAGTTAGATTACCTAATCTGGTGTAGTACAGTTGGATTACCTAATCTGGTTTAGTACAGTTAGATTACCTAAACTGGTGTAGTACAGTTGGATTACCTAAACTGGTGTAGTGCAGTTGGATTACCTAAACTGGTGTAGTACAGTTAGATTACCTAATCTGGTGTAGTACAGTTAGATTACCTAATCTGGTGTAGTACAGTTAGATTATTTATGCTGGTGTAGTACAGTTAGATTATCTATGCTGGTGTAGTACAGTTAGATTATCTATGCTGGTGTAGTACAGTTAGATTACCTAAACTGGTTTAGTACAGTTATATTATCCATGCTGGTGTAGTACAGTTAGATTACCTAAACTGGTTTAGTACAGTTAGATTATCTATGCTGGTGTAGTACAGTTAGATTACCTAAACTGGTGTAGTACAGTTATATTATCCATGCTGGTTTAGTACAGTTATATTATCCATGCTGGTGTAGTACAGTTAGATTACCTAAACTGGTTTAGTACAGTTAGATTATCTATGCTGGTGTAGTACAGTTAGATTACCTAAACTGGTGTAGTACAGTTATATTATCCATGCTGGTTTAGTACAGTTATATTATCCATGCTGGTTTAGTACAGTCAGATACTTTATGATGTCTTAGCACTGTCAGTGTTTTAATAGAGCCTGATTCTCTGTAGTGTTTTGGTGTGGATCGTTTATGATGTTTTAGTAAAGTCTGATCACTTATGGTATTTTAGTACAGTCAGATAAATTATGGTGTTTTACTACAGTCAGATCTTTATGGCATTTTAGCTCAATCAGGACTTTTATGGTGTGTTCGTGCAGTCATCTTATCTATTGTATTTTAGAACAATTAGGTCCTTCATCAGGCAATCTATGGTGTTTCAGTGCAGTCAGATTATCTATAGTGATTTAGTGCAGTCAGATTATCTATAGTGATTTAGTGCAGTCAGATTATCTATAGTGATTTAGTACAGTCAGATTATCTATAGTGATTTAGTACAGTCAGATTATCTATAGTGATTTAGTACTGAATAGTGATTTAGTAGTGTATAGTGATTTGGTCTGTTGTGTGTAGTGTTCTAGTGTGGTTAGACGTTGGTGTTTGGTACAGTTAGATTATCTATAGTGATTTAGTACTGTATAGTGATTTAGTACAGTCACATTATCTATAGTGATTTAGTACTGTATAGTGATTTAGTACTGTAAAGTGATTTAGTACAGTCAGATTATCTATAGTGTTTTAGTACTGTAAAGTGATTTAGTACTGTATAGTGATTTAGTACAGTCAGATTATCTATAGTGATTTAGTACTGTATAGTGATTTAGTACAGTCAGATTATCTATAGTGATTTAGTACTATATAGTGATTTAGTAGTGTATAGTGATTTAGTAGTGTATAGTGATTTAGTACTGTATAGTGATTTAGTACAGTCAGATTATCTATAGTGATTTAGTACTGTATAGTGATTTAGTAGTGTATAGTGATGTAATACAGTCAGATTGTCTTTAGTGATTTAGTAGTGTATAGTGATTTAGTACAGTCAGATTGTCTATAGTGATTTAGTACTGTATAGTGATTTTGCAGTGTATAGTGATTTAGTACTGTATAGTGATTTAGTACAGTCAGATTATCTATAGTGATTTAGTACTGTATAGTAATTTAGCAGTGTATAGTGATTTAGTACTGTATAGTGATTTAGTAGTGTATAGTGATTTAGTAGTGTATAGTGATTTGTTCTGTTGTGTGTAGTGTTCTAGTGTGGTTAGACGTTGGTGTTTGGTACAGTTAGATTATCTCTAGTGATTTAGTAGTGTATAGTGATTTAGTAGTGTATAGTGATTTGGTCTGTTGTGTGTAGTGTTCTAGTGTGGTTAGACGTTGGTGTTTGGTACAGTTAGATTATCTCTAGTGATTTAGTAGTGTATAGTGATTTAGTAGTGTATAGTGATTTGCTCTGTTGTGTGTAGTGTTCTAGTGTGGTTAGACGTTGGTGTTTGGTACAGTTAGATTATCTATAGTGATTTAGTAGTGTATAGTGAGTTGTTCTGTTGTGTGTAGTGTTCTAGTGTGGTTAGACGTTGGTCTTTGGTTCAGTTAGATTATCTCTAGTGATTTAGTAGTGTATAGTGATTTAGTAGTGTATAGTGATTTGGTCTGTTGTGTGTAGTGTTCTAGTGTGGTTAGACGTTGGTGTTTGGTACAGTTAGATTATCTCTAGTGATTTAGTAGTGTATAGTGATTTAGTAGTGTATAGTGATTTGCTCTGTTGTGTGTAGTGCTCTAGTGTGGTTAGACGTTGGTGTTTGGTACAGTTAGATTATCTCTAGTGATTTAGTAGTGTATAGTGATTTAGTAGTGTATAGTGATTTGTTCTGTTGTGTATAGTGTTCTAGTGTGGTTAGACGTTGGTGTTTGGTACAGTTAGATTATCTCTAGTGATTTAGTAGTGTATAGTGATTTAGTAGTGTATAGTGATTTGCTCTGTTGTGTGTAGTGTTCTAGTGTGGTTAGACATTGGTGTTTGGTACAGTTAGATTATCTATAGTGATTTAGTAGTGTATAGTGATTTAGTAGTGTATAGTGATTTGCTCTGTTGTGTGTAGTGTTCTAGTGTGGTTAGACATTGGTGTTTGGTACAGTTAGATTATCTCTAGTGATTTAGTAGTGTATAGTGATTTAGTAGTGTATAGTGATTTGCTCTGTTGTGTGTAGTGTTCTAGTGTGGTTAGACGTTGGTGTTTGGTACAGTTAGATTATCTCTAGTGATTTAGTAGTGTATAGTGATTTAGTAGTGTATAGTGATTTGCTCTGTTGTGTGTAGTGTTCTAGTGTGGTTAGACGTTGGTGTTTTGGTACAGTCGGATGATTTATGGTGTTCTAGTGCAGTCAGAGGGTCTGTGGTGCTTTTGGCTCTGTCCACTTATGAAGTTGGAGGAGCTGCTGGTGCTTTTAGCACTCTCCACTTGGAGAAGTTGGATGACGGATGAAAGAAAGGCGCCAGCCTCTCTTCTCTGGCACCCTTCTCTCATCCATCATCCAGCTTCATAAGATAAATGGAGATAAAGTCATCCCATCTAAGACAATGTAGTTTGGATGAGATCTCATTCGTCTCCACTTCTTAATGTAGAAGAAGAAGAAATGCTTTCAACTCTGCCTCGGTTCAAAACGCCAGAGCTGCTGGACTCAACCTAAGATAATAAATACCAAGAACTGTAAAGAGTAACACGCTCTCTTCCGCCACACAACATTAATGACCCTCTCCGGTTGCCCTTGGAGACACTCTCACGTGACCGGGGTTAGCCAGGGCTGGGTATGGATGATAAACTTTAGCGGCGTAGGGACAGAGGGGGGGAAGGTAACACCCTCATAGATTATACACAGGAAACTACTAATCTCTCTGCATATTGTCCACTTCTGGACGTGTGTTTTGTCTATGCTGAATATGGAAATTTGCTGTTTACCACCTGATGCAGACCACGCACTGAGGAGAACGCACAGGGAGACACATGTGGGCCCGTACTATGGAAACCATAGCCCATATAGCTAATCTAAGTTGTAAAAACAGCTCATTTATAATTCATTGTTTTTGTGAGGTCACAAAACCTATTCATTTACATTGTTCTTCCTATTCAGCCTGCGATTATTTAGGCCTGCCCTTTCAGGCTGAAGTCTAAGATGTGTTTCACAATGCAGAGCAGCCAATCTTTAAACGAATCTGCTGTAAAGGCACAGCAACTAAATCAGCTATTGTAGTTCTAAAGGATAAAGAAAGGCTGGAAAACAGTCATGTAACACACACACACACACACACGTCATAGGTTACAGCATGAATGGCAAAAAAAGGATATGGCCTCATAATTTAAAAAAAGAAAGACAAAACGAATAGAAAAAAATAATAGAATACTTAAAGCCATTTCCATAATACACCTTTTAGTCCATATTTAGTTGAGGCTGAAAAGTTGGTACAGTCAAAAAACACATAGCAGCGAAGTTACTATAAACACTCCTGAATATTATGAATAACATTCCTTCATAGGGCTGTGTATTGGAAAAAACCTGGTGATACAATACGTATTGTGATACAGCGGTCACGATTCAATATATCACGATATACTGCAATACTGCAAGCAAAGTGATTTTTCAAGTCCTACTATTGAAACACACCACTATATGAACAGGTTTGCCAATACTTACAGTAGCATTGCACCCTTGTGCTGCTTGTTAATGTTGGAGTGGAGCTGAAAATGGATTACAACACTGCCATCTAGTGGCCAGAGGCACACAATGATTCACTGTCTGAAATCTGTGTTTTTGAGAATCGATACAGTATCACGAAACATAGTATCCTGATATTCGATATTTTGATATTTTCTTACACCCCTACTGCTGCAGCCAATCAGTAAAAGGGGCTGGAGGGGAGGGGCTACATGCTGAACTCCACACATTGTCAAGAAGGAGAGAAGGCTGAGAAACAGCCAAAGAGGAGAAGATGTAAAGAAACAACTTTTTATACGAGGGAAGTGCAAAGAGCCATATTAACATCAGTGAGGTGTTTCAATGGCGGAGAGACCTCCTAGAGTTGAGGAGGCTCGAGCTGGCTTTCTATTCGTCAGCTACTTGTTACATTTTTCCTGTACCGCCTTCTGCCACCTGAATGTAGCTGCTGAACAGGACTGTGTATTGGCAAAAACGATACAACATGCATCAGGATACAGGGTTTACGATTTAATATACTACAATACATTTGTCTATCACAAATCTTTACATTCAAACCAGTGTTTTTTTAAGAATCCATACACAAAACATAACATCACCATATTCAGTAGTTTCCTAATTCCCTACTGCTGAACCTTTTAAGATGGAATGGGAAAGTTGTAGCTGGACAGGTAGACTGAGGCGGAACAGGAAATTCAAATAAGAAGCTGACCAGCCTCATAGAGGCACGAAAAAGGTGTTTGCTCTGTTTCTTCTGGACAGATTACTATTAACAGAACCCACAGGTCAGTACTGTTTCACTGTGTTTGCATCTGAGCTAACAACAGTAGCATTACTGGCTGAGATGCTGTTCGCTCGATGGTTTTGTCCATGACGGATTTTATGGCCACGCAGATTTAAACAAATAAACAAGTTTGCCAGCACAGTGTGCTTTGCCTTGGCAATGCGTGTCCATGATTTGGGGGCGGAGCTTCTGAAGCAAGGGGGCGTATTCTGTCGCTGTCCAATGAAAAACAAGTATCTTGAAAATGACACGTTCACAGAAGTGGGCAACATTGTTCTTTATTTTCAACGTGAGTTAACGTAAAGGGATTTTCTGTTGACCCCATCGGTAAGAAACTTTCCCCACGATGCACAGGGGGGCAGCTATGCTTAAATAACATAGGGTGTGTCCGAAATCGGCTTCTAGTCAGTAGGTACTAGATCAGAGCCAGTACGTATTAGGGCTGGGTATCGTCACTGACTTCCCGGATCGAATCGGCTCCTGATTCACAAGGTCCCGATTTAATTTGATTTCCGATTCGATTCAATTCAATATTGATTCATTTAGGGATATTTCAGTTACAATAATATGTTTTGTTTGAAAATGAAAAGAGATTTTCAGAGAACCAATGTGGTACATGTACAAGAAACACTCTACCATTACTAAAAACATTAGTGTTTATATTCACCGTATTTGGCCACACCCACTTTCAAGCGTGTGTTTGTTCCGCCTTTGTGTTAGAACTTCAGCTCAGCTAAACAAAATGAATACAGTTACATGGAAGGAAACCAGACAAACAATAAGAATTTTAGATCGATCTCAGGTTTATACGATTAATATCGGATTATTCAAATGAAGATCGATTTGAATCGAAAAATCACATTTTTAAACACACCCTTAGTACGTACTGCTCGCACGGCAGACTAGTAGCTGAGTTTTAGTAGCCACACCATCTCGTACATACTACATCAACCATCTTACCAACGTCCTGTAACACAACACATCAGACCACCACCATAAAAGTCCTGCTATTCATTTAAAAGCTCTGTTTACTGACAGATTTAGATCTGTTTGTGACTCTGATCTGCGTTTTTGTCTGAATATGTACTCAGACGGTGTTGAGCTGTAGCTCTGAGAAGACGAGTGAGGAGGAATTTGGTTATTGTTTACCTCAGCAGTAGCGCTAACTCCTGTAGTGGCATTTCACTAGCCGTAGCTACATACACACAGCGGACGTTCTGCTTTTCAGTTTTTTACTACTCTTTGAATTCATCCGCGGCTCCAGGTGAATCCAGGTGTGCTGCGCTCGCATACATACAAATGGCTGCCAATTCAGTAGATCATCCAGATACCGTTCGCCTACTACATTTACATTCACAGCATTTAGCAGACGCTCTTATCCAGAGCGACTTACATAAGTGCTTAGTGTTCAGTCAGAGTATGTATCTCTATCTAGTACAGACAGGTTTAAGTCCAAACTACCTACAGAGAAGAGAATAAACACAGGACTTCATACAGTACAAGTGCAGTACTTAGCCAGTGTTCCTAGAAGATCAAGGGCAATTTCAGTTTATACAAATACGCTACTACTTAAGGCCTACTGAGTATTCAGACATACAAGCTGTGCTCGGACGGGCAATCTGGACAGCGGCAATTGTTTTTTCTGTTGAGGTCAAGCCTTCTCCAGAATCGCATATTGCACCTTTAATTACTCACCATACGAGATGTACTACCAGCATAACCACACTGCACACCCTCTTTACCTCGTTCTATTAAAAAGCAGAGGCTTATGAATTCACAACCCGTCCGCAGTGTGAACACTCAGGCAGGAGTGGACTGGACTGTAAATATGAACCAAATTTGCTCTCAGCTGAAAAACATAACCCCCCCAACTCCTCTGCTCCAGATGACTAAGCCTAGTGGAGCACGTTTTTACTCATAACGCGCCCCTTGATTCATTCATGAAGAGCCTACAAGCCGGAGTCCTCGACGTGCTCACGACTTTCAGGCCAATACAAGCTTCACAGTAACTCCAGGAGCCCCTCAGAGGAGCTGAAGTTCTCGACTTCAGCGCTCCACCTTAACAGTTCAGAGTGCCGCACCATTTAAGGTGGAACTGGAAATGCGACCCTGAAGCCAACTTCAGCCTCGTTTCTTTCCAAATTTTGTGTTATCATGAACGTGTGGTGAAAAAGCACAGAGGACCCCCCTCTCTCAGCAATGTCCTGTCCGTCAGCCCCTCTGAGAACATGACAGAAACTGATAAGCAGGAGGCTGCTGGGTCCATACAGACAGACTGGCTCGGTTCTGGAAAATGAAAGGCTGGGATAGAAAGACGCGGTGGAGGAGGAGACGGGTCCCTGTACGTGTGAGCTCAGAGCAGTTGTGGCTGAGAGGGCTCCTGGAGGCGAGCGCTGAGCTAAGCTATGCGGCGCTCCACTGTATGTACGCATATATATCACAACAGGCGCCACACATTCTGGTGTAAAGAAAGAAAAAAATCAAAGGAAACTAAACCATCATGGAAAAAAACAGAGAGATATAAGATTCCCAGCAGCACTCCTGCGGGCTCATTCCAAAGAGGAAATACCTTCTCGTTGAGCCGCACGATCTGATCCATTTTCTCTTCATCTTGAAGAAGCTCCCGTAGTTCGCTGGTGTTGAGGACCCTGTACCCGTCTGGGCAAGAGTTTGGCGCCCGTGGTTGGGACATGGTAGTCCCCGCAAAAACGCTTCAAACAACTCCGTTTGCCGGCCAGCACAGTGCCATGTCGGTCGTGCGAGGCGCCGAATGTAACCGAGCTGAAGCGGAGGAGGAGGAGGAGGAGGAGGAGGAGGAGGAGAAGGAGGTCTGCCTGCTGTGAACGCGCACCGCTGTTTGAAAGACAATGCGAGAAACGCTACAGCACGTTTGCACTTACTTGCAGTGGCTACAGTGGCCACTAGAGGGAGCCGTTCACACGCGACTACAGTACAGTAGCGTTCCCGCCGTACAGAGGACAAAAGCGATTTTTCTTTTTTCTTTTTCATGTTTTGCTCTTGTTCTTTGGGGGGGATTTATTTATTTTTGAACAATGACTTCTCGAAATATATCTCGGAATAGAATTAATTTCTCAAAAACACTGACCTGATCAACGTTTCATTACAAAATATTGGCGAACTAGTCATATTTGCCCAAATATTGGCTTAGTATTTTAAAATCTTATAATATAATACATTTCTTTAAAAAACATAATGTAGAAATAGCTTCATTGTCAAAATATTGACTTACTATGTCCACACAATGATTCAGTTTGACTTACAATGAATGTATATGTTTAAAAAGTATTGGCTTTTTAAACTCTATGACTTGTTTTCTCAAAATATTGACCCAGTATCTCAAAATATAATGCCATATTTCTAAAGAAGCTTGATTTCTCAGAATATTGACTTATTTAGTCAAAATAACGACTTATTTTGTATAAATATTGGCTTACATGTCATAGTAATGACATATTTGTATTATCTCAAAATATTGTAAATATTGAATTATTCTGTGAAACTTATGATTTAATGTACCTAAATGACGAATTTAGTGTGTCAAAATAATAATTTCCCCAAATATTGGCATACTTTGTTGACGTAATGACATTTATCATGTTGAAAGATTTAGACTTACAGTCCAAGTTTATATTCCTAAAATATGGGCTTATTAGTCAGTGCAGTGGCTTATTTTCTGAAAGTATTGACTGAATAATCTTGAAATGACACTTTATCAAACTGTAATTTCGTGTTTCTAAAAAAAAATCTCAGATGTTTGTTTTAAATAATGGCTAATTTCTTAAAATGTTAACTAAGTATCTCGTAATAATGACTATATGCCAGAAATATTACCTTCTATATGAAATAACACATTATTTCAATATATAATCCTAAAGACCCATAGAAAACATGTACTTATTTTGAGATATTAAATCAAATGTAGACAAAATAAGACTGGAATTGGTTTCTGTACTCTAGGGACAAGATACTTGATAGAAATACTACAATCAAAAACATATCAGTTCCAGGAGGTAATTGCTTGAAGTTGTGATTGGCATCAGACAGATGTTTAAATTTAAGTTATATTTTAAAACCAGTCTTGATATTGTACTGCATGCTAGAAGAGCAGAACAGGTGATGCTGGGCTACTGGACTAAAACGTTTGCATAGCATTGTAGTGTTCACCCCTATAGTAAGAAACAAATACATACTCAGTCACGTCTTCCCCCTTATCACTCCTCACCAGTCTAGAAAAACATTGCAAGTTCAGCAACATTTGTTGCTCCTGTACTTATTAAGATCTCCAGTGGTGGAAGGTAACACCAATATTAACTCATGTCTTTCTCCTTTTGTATCATTTCTTTTGTTTGCTGCTGATTGTGGATTGTTGCCGAAAGCAGGTGGTGATTTTTATAAACAGTTGCTTGCCAAGAGGTTCAGCCATGCTAGACTAATTTGACTCGAT
Source organism: Megaleporinus macrocephalus (assembly GCA_021613375.1). Taxonomy (NCBI): domain Eukaryota; kingdom Metazoa; phylum Chordata; class Actinopteri; order Characiformes; family Anostomidae; genus Megaleporinus; species Megaleporinus macrocephalus. The sequence continues at coordinate 20,165,887 of CM038726.1, forward strand.
GCTGAAGTGACTCACTGTTGCTGTTGTACAGAGTGGTTTTAAGAGATAGGGTCAGCAGAGCCTAGCCAGTTAGCATCAGTAGATATCTTAGCAACACAATTCATAGATGTTTTTTACATACCATCAAAATGTCTATTTTTTTTACATTTTGTTGATATTTTTTTGGATGTTTTTAGTAGGAATTTGTCAGCAAATGAAATAATGAGGAATAGTGTTTTGCATGATTCAAATGTTGATATGTAAATTCATAGTGGTTAGTGATATGGTGCCTTGTGAGGAAATGTATTCACAGTGGTGGTGATAGGAACCAGTTGTGATACAAATAAAAAAGTAATTTTATCTACAAACAAAAATAACAAGTGAACCTACACAATGTCTTATGAGTTTCATAGGTCTATGGAATGTGGATTTGGGTAACTTAGTGGTAAATGAAGGAAATGTATTCAAATAAAATGATTATTTAATTCATTTTTAAATTAAATTTTATTGTATAAATCGTTTTGTGTAGTAACACTCTGGGTTTAGCTCTCTGCCATGACTGTATTTTAAAAATAAATTTTAGCCCATAACCTTACAATTCTCATAAAAATTATTGGACAATGCATTCATAACTATGTCATGTCTTTTATTGAGCTTTTAAAAACATTAACTGTAGCTAGCTGGAGCATTTCTCATCAAAACACTTTTTTTTAATTTCGTGAAATTGACTTTTACGATGTGTAGTAAAAGCTTGTGTCGAAGTAGTAATTCTGCAAACATGTACATTTAACAAAACAGTATCTAATTTACAAACCACACGCTGGATAAACACAGCAGTCCGGGAAAACTACAATTCCCATAATGCTCCATTATTGGCGCGAAACCGTCCAGCACGTAGCTGATTGGTGGAAGTTCGCAGAGTCATCGCCAAGCGACCGTTACTGAAGAAAAACATGGCGTCGCTGTCGGGTGAGCGCTGGAGAGAGGGGCTACCCGGCCATGAAATGATTAAAAAACTCCAGGAGAGGCTTCATTTAGAGCCCCAGGGAACCAGCAGGAGAATAGCGAAGAACCTCACCTTCTGCCTGAATGGAGACTTTTTCATATGGGACAATGTGGAGAGCGTGTTTTACACAGCGAACCTCCGGCAGCTGAACTCTGAGGAGCCTCCGGACAGCATTTATCAGGTCTGAAACACCGCCTGCTGGAGTCTGTAATTCTTCTGTACAGTCCAAACAGGACGATCAAGCTGCAGATAGGCTCTTGTTCGCCACTGTCTTAACTCGTATACTTCGCTCCACCTTAAATGGTGCAGCAGTTTAATTCATGGCAACTGAAATAGCCGAATGTGCGGCTACATCATTTAAGGTGGAACGGAATTCAAACAGGAACCACCTTTTAGCCTTAAGTCATTAAGCAAGTATGTTTGAACATGTGCATTAAAAAAGTTTATACAGATACCAGGCACAAAAGTCCAAAAGAGATTGTTCTTTTTTATAATTATATTGCAGTTTTTTTTCATTTATATATGTATGTGTGTATGTATTTGTGTGTTTATGTATGTATGTATGTATGTATGTATGTATGTATGTATGTATGTATGTATGTGTGTATTTGTGTGTTTATGTATGTGTGTATTTGTGTGTTTATGTATGTATGTATGTATGTATGTATGTATGTATGTATTTGTGTGTTTATGTATGTATTTGTGTGTTTATGTATGTATTTGTGTGTTTATGTATGTATGTATTTGTGTGTTTATGTATGTATGTATGTATGTATGTATTTGTATGTTTGTGTATGTATGTATGTATGTATTTGTGTGTTTGTGTATGTATGTATGTATGTATTTGTGTGTTTATGTATGTATTTGTGTGTTTGTGTGTGTATGTATTTGTGTGTTTATGTATGTATTTGTGTGTTTGTGTGTGTATGTATTTGTGTGTTTGTGTGTGTATGTATTTGTGTGTTTGTGTGTGTATGTATTTGTGTGTTTATGTATGTATGTATGTATTTGTATGTTTGTATGTATGTATGTATGTATTTGTATGTTTGTGTATGTATGTATGCATGTATTTGTGTGTTTATGTATGTATGTATGTATTTGTGTGTTTTTGTATGTATGTATGTATGTATGTATGTATGTATGTATTTGTGTGTTTATTTATGTATGTATGTATGTATGTAAGTATGTATTTGTGTGTTTATGTATGTATGTGTGTATGTATGTGGTGTTAAAGAACTCATGGCTTACATTTTTCTTAAAATATTTAATTTTTGTTTATGCCTTGTATTCTGTGTTTCTGTTTCCACATAAGATACTTTTGAACATTTAAGTGCTAAAAACTCTCCTAAATATTTTGTACCATTTTGAAGTCTTTCTTTATGCTTTACAGTTAAACAGGCTGTTACTGTTGCTGTGTGTTTAAGGCTGATATATGTGAAGGATCTCTGTCCTAGCTGGTTGAGTGCTTTGTTGTGGAAGAGAAAACTTTACTTGTAGCTTCAGCCTGACTGAGTGGCTATAAACACATACTTTATTTTGTGATGCAATGAAAAGTAAGATGTTTAGGACAGGCTGTGTTTTGCTTCCAGGTCTTCTGGGGATTAAATGCTACTTTTGTTATATATATATATATATATATATATATATATATATATATATATATATATATATATATATATATATATATAAACATCAAGAACTATGCATGCTAAACGCAAACAATAAATAACGCTGTGTTAATTAATGTGTTAATACATGTATTATTATTGCCGTGCCTCAAATAATATGTATGTAACAGGCACTGCATATGTTGTACATTTGTGATCATGTACTTTGCCTTGAGTGTTTGAATGTCTTGTTTTGTTCTCTTTACAGACTTTACTGTGCATCAACCCACCCCTGTTTGAAGTGTGCCAGGTTCTGCTCAGCCCCACTCAGTATCATGTGGCTCTCATCGGTCAGCGTGGTGCCACAGTGCTCGAGTTGCCACAGCGCTGGGGCAAGAAGTCAGAGTTTGAAGGTGGACGCCACGCAATAAACTGCAAGTAAGTTGTGCGGATCTGTCAAACCATTTGAGCACCTAAAGGAGCTTTGGGGTGCACCTTTTAAGCAGCGGTTGACCTTGGACCAGCACTTCTGATTCTTATATTATTATTATTATTTTTTTTCTCAGGACTATTCCTGTGGCTGAGCGCTTCTTCACCAGCTCAACCTCTGTGACCCTGCGGCAAGCTGCTTGGTACCCCAGCGAGACAGAGGATCCCCACCTGGTGCTCCTGACCTCAGACAACACGATCAGGTATACAGAGGAGCTGCCCGAATGTGTTAACACACAATTAATGTGATTTCTTACATTGGTTTCATTGAGTAAGTCATATAAGTCAACTAATCATGCTGTGTACTAAATTCACTGAGTAAATAATGAGCTTGTGATATTTCCGTTTGTAGATTCTACAGTCTTAAAGAGCCCCAGACCCCTGCCAGAGTGCTTCCTGTGTCTCAGTCAGATGAAGAGACCAGTGTCCACACAAGAGGGTAAGAATTCTGTTCTAATGTTGTTTTAGCTGTATATTAGACATTACCCATTGATTCTGATTTTACTATGATTCATTAGGATTCTTCAGGAATCAATTCAGTGAAGTTGGTTAATAAGAAAGTGGTTAAGCTTCAACTATAAAATCAACCAACCTGGGTGGCATTACTGTCTAAGTGGTCCATCTATTTAAGGTGGAACAGGAAAATTAAAACAAGAAACTGACAAATAAAAAGCCAGATTAAGCTTTTTCAGCCCTCAGAGATATCTCCACTGTTGAAACTCCTCTGATTTTAACACAGCTTGTCACCCTTGACTGATCTTTATTCTTTAGATCTTTAGATCTTTCTGTGCCATCTCCTTCCGGACAGTATCGTATGAATATCATTAAAGTGAAAAAAAACTTGAGTTCAAATACAGTAAAAAATACAGTAAAAAATCCTCTTTTTCTCATTTGTTTTAGTCATGTCTAAAGAAAACATGCTGTTAGGGTCTAATCTGGATGTTCTCTTTCAGGCGGTCCTACGCAGCCTCTCTGGGTGAAATCGCTGTGGCATTTGACTTTGGCCCATTGGTGGATTCCCCTTGCCGGCTAACCAGGCAGCGACTTAATGATGACCTGCTGGTGTTCCCCTTATACATCCTCTACGAGAACGGAGAGACCTTTCTGAGCTACACCTCTCTCGCTCACACGTAATGCCACTCTTCTGTAGTAATAGAGATATACACGCTAATGTATGCTTCTTTTGATGTTTTGACTTTTTTCAGTTAAGGACAAAACACACCTGCAAACATACCAGTTCTGTGGACATAAAGAACTAGTTAGTAGTTATTCTAGCAACTAGTATGATTTTATTATACCAGGTGTTCATATTGGGCTGATATCAGCAGAAGATACTGGTGTATACTGAAACATGTTTGTCTGCCTACAAGCTAAGAAAGGAAATTTGCACATTTGTATTCAAAACGTTCAAAGGTGTTTCCTCTAATGATTTATTATCTCGTGTAGTTTTTCCCATGTAGGGTTTAGCATTTGCAGTGTTTTTTCTTTTTTTGTGCTGTCTGGGGCAGTAATCTGGGGAAGCTGCTGGGTCCTCTGCCCATGTACCCCGCTGCTGAGGATAACTACGGCTACGACGCGTGCGCTGTGCTCTGTCTGCCCTGTGTACCCAACATCCTTGTGATTGCCACGGAAACTGGCATGCTGTATCACTGCGTGGTGCTGGAGGCGGAGGAGGAAGACGATGGCGGAGTAAGTAGCCACCTGCTTGCATCCTCCAGTTTTCATGTAATACTGTATTTAGCTTACAGTTAGTGTTACAGAGATGTTTGCTGCAATAGCAAGTTATAGTAAGTTGTAGTTACTGCTGTCACTAACGAAAGCTAGGTGTGAAGTAATTCTCTGTCAGAGTGCTGATGTAATTGTTGTAACAGTGTTATTGGCTATGTACTTGTTATGCGAGTGTGTCAGTAGTTGTATTTAGGTTAAAGGAATTTTGCATGTTATTTAATTGGTGTTTGTATTACATTTGTATGGAGTTTAGTGTCCATGTTATGATGCTTGTTTGTGTTTGTTTGTGTGTAGGCAGTAGAGAGGTGGTCCCGGGGCTCTGAGACAGTACCTTCACTCTACGTGTTTGAGTGTGTGGAACTGGAGCTCACTCTAAAGCTGCCTGCTGGAGAGGAGGAAGACCTGGCAGAGTCTGACTTCACCTGCCCAATAAGATTACACAGAGGTCAGCCAGCATCCAATTTGTGGCTTTGCACTTGCCAGCGTAAATCACTGCTCGTGTACAGTGTTATTGAATTTTAGTGCTGATGAAGCGTTTTCAACTTGCTAATCAGTATTTAGTGATTCGCCATAAACCAGTGACTCTCAACTCAATCAAAAGCTGTTAATCATTCTAAACCAATTCAGCAATACCTCCACAATTAAATATAGTGTAAGACAAAAACATGTAATATAATAATAATATGTAATATAGTTCAATTGGTTCTCCAGTATATTCATGGCCTGATTAATGAGGACCATTCTACTGTCCAGAGAGATTGAGGACCATTGAGGTAACTTTTTAGCTTTAGCCAAAATGCTAACACCACGAAACATAATGCTAAACACTGCAGAACAGGTTCAGAACAGCTTTCTTTCATTCCATCACTAGTGACTTGCCTTTTGTTCTTTTAGACAGATTTTTTTTCTATAATCTATTCGTTTTTAAACGAATAATCTATTCGTTTGCTGCAGAACACCGGATAGTAAGAGGCTGTGTTTGGGCCTGTAGCCTATTTGCTTAGTTAATATTAAGTTAGCTGATGAAACTACAGATCCAGACACCACAGACCAGGTTTTATTGGGCCTTTCTGTCACTTTAGCACCAGTTGCTTAACTTCACACCCTCAGATTTACATCATTATCATCTAAACTTGTTTGAGTCTAGCTAAACAAGCACAGACACATGTTCAGCTGTCCAGTGTAGACTGCAGAGGGCACCCTCCAGTGCTAACCTAACTGATATTGGTGGTATGCTTGGCTGCTAATCATGTTTAGATATCACCTTACATCAGTGGTAAACACGTTCATGGCACGCCAGGAGATGGAAATGACTTTTATCAGGAGCACACCCTGTGATTATTATCATTAATATTATTTTTCATTATTATTATTAGGTCTCAGGTGCATGATTTGTAATCTGGTTTGTGATACCACACAGTTTGCTTATTTCTTCTCCTTATTGATCATTGCTGTGTTTCAGATCCTCTGTGTCAGCACAGATATCATTGCACCCATGAGGCAGGCGTTCACAGTGTGGGACTCACGTGGTTCAACAAGCTGCACAAATTCCTCCAGTCAGGTCAGTGCTGTTTTGTCACCCAGTCTTCTGATAGCTGGTCCTGACCAGTTTAGGTCAAAGATAGGAATGTGAAACTCTGGCCTCGGAGGAACTCAGACCAGCACAGTTTGGTGATTGCCCTGCATATACACACCTTTAAGCTTAGTGATAAACTACTGATCTCAGTCAGGTGTATCTGAACAGGGAAAGCTATGCTGGGTTAAGCCCCTCTAGGACCAGAACTGGACACTCCTGGCTTAAGGTTAAGACTGTGGCACTAATCCTTAGTCAGAGTAAAGGTGTGCACAGTGTACGTAATGCTGTGTGTGCATGTGTTTGCAGATGAGGAGGATAAGGATAGTCTGCAGGAGCTGGCAGCTGAGCAGCGCTGCATAGTAGAACACATCCTGTGCACCAGACCCCTCACCAGCAGGTAAATTTAATTTCTTTCATCTTAAAGCCATTACTGATATGTAAAGAGTGCATTACATTTCAAGTGTCCTTCATGACTGTCGAGCCCATATTTCAGACACCGCCAGCCGCAGCCCCGCAGACTTTTACACACCAAGCATGATTTATTCATTTATCAATATGTTAATTCAAGCATGTGTGTAATTGACAATATCTTTCTCAGCAAAGGTGGTTTTAATTTTGAAAATATTAATGAAAAATTACATTTCGTCCAACATGAACTCACTCAAACAATCACTACCATCTTAGCTGTTGACACGGCAACAACAAAGATGACACATTGGTTGTGGCCCAGCAACTATAACTTTTTTTTTTCATTAACGTCAGAAGGATTAGTTTGTTATCTGTTTTGTCGCAGATGGAGCTGAAGCTCCAAAAGCAGCTCAGACTGGGTTACATATATCTAAGCTGTGTAGGACAACTCTTAAATAAATCAGTAAAACTGTCTGATCTCCTTATATTTATCCAGAAAGGACTGTACCCTGTCCTGTGTCACAGTTTGCCTAGAAAATAATTTTGCACTATTAGACATTCAGCTCTTTTGTTTCTTTTGGCTGTGGCACAAACAGCACAAACAACAGAAATGGTGCTGGAATCTTTTACATTCTCTCTGATTTGAGTCATGTTTGATGTGTAATGTCATGTAAGTGTTATTATAAAAAGCTGATTCAGCTCATCAGCTAATTAACAATGCCTTGTTAGAAAGTATTAAACACAAGTTGTGGCCCAGGAATAAACACAGTTTGACATACCACTTAATCAATTTTTATTTTCTAATAACTAGACCAGGTATGTTTTGACTACACAACTAAATTCATGGGTATGGCAATGGACATTTTCTCTTCCCAAAAGTGTGTTTTTACCATGAAATTGATTGAATCTGACATAAATGTGAATTTTTATTTTCACACTCTAGCTTCATCTAATCAGTCAGGTCATTAATAATCAAAATAGACTTATTAGTGCAGCACCTAAATAATTACAGGCAGGTTTGGAAACCACTGGCCTATCTCAACCCGACTTTCACCAAAATGTCTGTCTCCATGCGTGGTTATCATTTGTCTATAAAAAGTTAGTGAATGTGAATGTTATGTCTGCCTGTAGTTGACCATCATCTTGTGTTTGTGTCAGTTTGCCAGCTCCAGTGCGAGGTTTCTGGATTGTGTCTGATCTTTCACTGGGTGCCACCATGATTTGCATCACCAGCTCCTACGAGTGTCTGCTGCTCCCTCTGCTGTACGTAATTCCTAGCTATAAACTAGCCAAGCAAGATATCATCTCTTATTATATCTGAGACATATGAATGTACCTCATTACTACATGAGGTACATGATAAGAAAAGTGATTCCAGAATAATTGAATAGCAGTGGCTTTGGTATAAACTGCTGACATAACTATTCATTGCTATTATTTCAACTTCTCATTCACCCTGTAGAAGTTCCATTCGTCCCCCATCTCCTCCTCTGTTGTGTTCCCGTGTGGGGACAGCCGAGGGGTCCGGGAGCTCCCCTCTGCGTGGACTGGCTAATGACTCGTTTGAGCAGCATATCCGTAACATACTGGCACGCAGCTCCACCAATCCACTGATGCTAAGGTAAGATTCAGACAGTCTATGTAGGTCCCTTAAACTATATACAAAAAAATCTGTAGCGTGTAGCGTCCTCACTTCAAATATACCTCAGATCATATTTTCATATTAGTCTTATTTTTGCAGATTTGCTCTGTACAGTCATGTATTACTGTATAAAGTGTTGTATATAGCAAATACAGTAGTACTGATGCGACAGAGGGCTGCAATATGCAAATGAGCTTCTATATAATGTGTGTTGTGAGCAACTTGTCCAGTCACAGTCACAAGTGTGTAGGTGGCTTTTTTAATGAATTAGGGTATGCATAGCCAGGACTCCAAGAGAGGATGGCACTGGGAAGGACGAGCCCCTCCCCCAAATCACTCTGCATGGTATTAGCCAATGTAGGCTTCTGATAACTGATAGTAGTAAAGGGTAGTAAAGTAGTTAGGGTATCCTGTGACAGCTGAAAAGATACAGTGGGGGTTTATGAAAGTGTGCTAGCCTTTGCCCTAACATCATGTGAGGTGTATAGATCTAGCTAAAAGGTGGAAATGGCAATAACTGAATTGGGGGAGAACATTTAACAAACACATAATAAAGGTATTTTAGTCCAAGCACTGCATTATGATTTGAAATAGGCTAATGTGTGTGTGTTGTGGTGTTTCAGTGTTTGATTGTAGTGTGTTTGTTTCAGGGCAGGGGATAAGGACTCATCCTCTCCCACTCCAGAGTGTCTGCAGCTGCTGAGCAGAGCCACGCAGGTCTTCCGTGAGGAATACATACTAAAGTTAGACCTTGCCCACGAGGAAATGCAGAGACGGTAAGGAAGAAGATGGTGCTACAAAATAACGCAAACATAACACACAACGAAAGAAAGCTAGGTTCCCATCTGTGCAGTGAAACACCTACATATACATACATACACACACACACACACACACACACACACACACACACACTAGTGAACATACACACTAGGGAGCAGTGAGCACACGTGCCCAGAGCGGCGGGCAGCCCTATCCACGGTGCTCGGGCAGCGGTTGGGGGTTAGGTGCCTTGCTCGAGGGGACTTTAGTCGAGTCCTGCTGATCCTGGGGATCGTACTGGTTACTCTCCCGTCACAAGACCGGATCCCTAACCTTCAGCCCACGACTGCCTCATCATTAATATGTAATACAATAATAACAATTTATTGTGATTATTATAAAAATAGACTAAAAGAGTGATAGTAATGCATTAGATTAACCAACTAAAATAGATTATAATAACTAAAACAGTTGCAGAGGTGGAAGAGGTAAGTGGGTCTGATGTGACACCAGTAAAGATTCCTAGATTCCTGTAGTAAATTCCCACTCGCTGGTGCACTGCAGCTAAAAGCAGATTTTACCAGTTCAGTAAACGTTCTAAGGTTTATTTTTTGTATATACAAAGAGCATCGATGTCATATGATGGCAGATGTCCGTAGAGCGCTCTGTAGATGAGCAGAAGCCAGTGTGTTTGCTGCTGCACTGCCAGAAAGGATCCTCTTACTTTCTGATACAGCGTGCAATGATGAGTATTGTAGGGGCTCCAGTGATGAATCTCAGAGACGAGTTGAATATTGTGTCTAACTGTTTAAAGTCTATTGGCATAAGCCTGCCTGTATAATTAATTATTGATATCAAAGTGCTCTCAAGAGTCATTATTTGTTTTTTTTAAATTAAAATTCTTAATTTACTAACTCGTTCAGTGATGTGATATTTAAATGTGAATTTTATTTATTTATTTATTTATTTGGTATATAAACCAGCCATATGCTAAGATACGTATATTTAGTGAGCCTTCTAATAATGGATCCCTTCAGTGTACTAAGACTTAGTGAGAAAATGGGTATTTCTGGGCATTCTGAACTTTATAATAATTAATAATAATGTAAATATAGTAAAGAGCCATGTCTGCTTGTTTAAAAGTGAAGTTTATCTATTTTATATATACAGTTTAAGTGAATGGCATATTTTCGATACAGTGAGCCAAAAACTGCTGGCAAGTCATTTTGTCTGATGTCAACTGTCATATCACATAAGCGCTGCAACCCTGTTACCCGCATCCCTGGGCAGAAATGTCATTTTATGTCAAGTTTTTAAGAAACATGTTGTTTACATGCTACGCTGCACAAAATACAAATGAATCGACTGATTATAGTTTTTTTAACATACAGTTGGGAAGTGTTCTCAGGAGACATAGAGATACATACCGTGATATCATTTGCCATGATAATAATGAAGCCCATATCCATAACCATTCACACATCTGGTTCCTATCACTACCACTGTAATTCATTCTGACTCTGCAAGCTTCTCTAGAACGGAGAATTTCACAACAAACCACTCTGCCTGACTGTTCACATCTTATCTAGTTAATTATGCAGAAATGTTGAAGAATCAGCCCAATTCCTTGTTAAGTTTCACTATTTTTTTATTTATGTTTTGCTGTTTAAAATGAAAGATGTTAATAATTCAGCAGGAATAATATCATTGCTGTCCAATGAAATATCTCCAAAACTTTACAGGAGAGGATAAAAACTGTCTTAACTTTCAATGTAATTCAATGGAACCAGAGTTGATTTTGGAGCATTTCTCTTTGGAGCGCTCTGTAGATGAATAGAAGCCAGTGTGTGCTGCTGCACTGCTAGGACTACAAGATGCACTGCATCTTGTCGATAAAGTGTACAATAACAAGTATCGTAGGGGCTCCAGTGATGAATCTCATTGTGTCTTAATTGTTCAAGGCTATTTGCAGAAGCATGCCTGTATATGCCTGTATAATTTAATATTGATAACAAAGTATCTCCAAAAGCAATTTTACAGGCGAGGTCAAAAACTTGCAATGCAAGTCCATAGAAACCATAATTTTTGTCCAAGTGATTTTGGAGCATTTCTCTTGGGGCATTCATCATAAAAACTATCGCAGAATGTAAAGAGCAGCTGTTGTGTTCAAATTATATAGAAATATGAAAATTGATAATAATAGAGATATATGTTTTTCTTTCTTGGATAGCAATGATATGCAGAAACATATTTACAT
>CM038726.1:20182340-20189840 GCA_021613375.1 Megaleporinus macrocephalus
AGGAGTATGAACAGAGTATGAGGAGTATGAAGAGTATGAAGAGAGTATGAGGAGTATGAAGAGAGTGTGAGGAGTATTAAGAGAGTGTGAGGAGTATGAAGAGAGTATGAGGAGTATGAGCAGAGTATGAGGAGTATGAAGAGAGTATGAGGAGTATGAAGAGAGTATGAGGAGTATGAAGAGAGTGTGAGGAGTATGAAGAGAGTGTGAGGAGTATGAAGAGAGTATGAGGAGTATGAAGAGAGTATGAGGAGTATGAAGAGAGTATGAGGAGTATGAAGAGAGTATGAGGAGTATGAAGAGAGTATGAGGAGTATGGAGAGAGTATGAGGAGTATGGAGAGAGTATGAGGAGTATGAACAGAGTGTGAGGAGTATGAACAGAATGTGAGGAGTATGAACAGAGTATGAGGAGTATGAAGAGAAGAGAGTAGGAGTATGAAGAGAGTATGAGGAGTATGAAGAAAGTATGAGGAGTATGAAGAGAGTATGAGGAGTATGAAGAGAGTATGAGGAGTATGAAGAGAGTATGAAGAGAGTATGAAGAGAGTATGAGGAGTATGAAGAGAGTATGAGGAGTATGAAGAGAGTATGAAGAGAGTATGAAGAGTATGAAGAGAGTATGAGGAGTATGAAGAGAGTATGAAGAGAGTATGAGGAGTATGAAGAGAGTATGAGGAGTATGAAGAGAGTATGAAGAGAGTATGAGGAGTATGAAGAGAGTATGAAGAGAGTATGAGGAGTATGAAGAGAGTGTGAGGAGTATGAAGAGAGTGTGAGGAGTATGAAGAGAGTGTGAGGAGTATGAAGAGAGTGTGAGGAGTATGAAGAGAGTGTGAGGAGTATGAAGAGAGTATGAAGAGTATGAAGAGAGTATGATGAGTATGAAGAGAGTATGAAGAGCGTGAACAGAGTGTGAGGAGTATGAAGATAGTATGAAGAGAGTGAACAGAGTGTGAGGAGTATGAAGAGAGTATGAAGAGAGTATGAAGAGAGTATGAAGAGAGTATGAAGAGAGTGAACAGAGTATAAGGAGTATGAACAGAGTGTGAGGAGTATGAACAGAGTGTGAGGAGTATGAACAGAGTGTGAGGAGTATGAACAGAGTGTGAGGAGTATGAGGAGTATGAAGAGAGTATGAAGAGTATGAAGAGAGTGTGGGGAGTATGAAGAGAGTGTGAGGAGTATGAAGAGAGTATGAAGAGTATGAAGAGAGTGTGGGGAGTATGAAGAGAGTGTGGGGAGTATGAAGAGAGTGTGGGGAGTATGAAGAGAGTGTGGGGAGTATGAAGAGAGTGTGGGGAGTATGAAGAGAGTGTGGGGAGTATGAAGAGAGTGTGGGGAGTATGAAGAGAGTGTGGGGAGTATGAAGAGAGTGTGGGGAGTATGAACAGAGTGTGGGGAGTATGAACAGAGTGTGAGGAGTATGAAGAGAGTATGAAGAGAGTGAACAGAGTGTGAGGAGTATGAAGAGAGTATGAAGAGAGTATGAAGAGAGTATGAAGAGAGTATGAAGAGAGTATGAAGAGAGTGAACAGAGTATAAGGAGTATGAAGAGAGTTTGAGGAGTATGAACAGAGTGTGAGGAGTATGAGGAGAGTATGAGGAGAGTGTGAGGAGAGTATGAGGAGTATGAACAGAGTGTGAGGAGTATGAGGAGAGTATGAGGAGAGTGTGAGGAGTATGAAGAGAGTGAACAGAGTGTAAGGAGTATGAAGAGAGTGTGAGGAGAGTATGAAGAGAGTGAACAGAGTGTGAGGAGTATGAAGAGAGTATGAAGAGAGTGAACAGAGTGTGAGGAGTATGAAGAGAGTATGAAGAGAGTATGAAGAGAGTATGAAGAGAGTATGAAGAGAGTATGAAGAGAGTGAACAGTGTGAGGAGTATGAAGAGAGTATGAAGAGAGTATGAAGAGAGTGAACAGAGTGTGAGGAGTATGAAGAGAGTATGAAGAGAGTATGAAGAGAGTATGAAGAGAGTATGAAGAGAGTATGAAGAGAGTGAACAGTGTGAGGAGTATGAAGAGAGTATGAAGAGAGTGAACAGAGTGTGAGGAGTATGAAGAGAGTATGAAGAGAGTATGAAGAGAGTATGAAGAGAGTATGAAGAGAGTGAACAGAGTGTGAGGAGTATGAAGAGAGTATGAAGAGAGTATGAAGAGAGTATGAAGAGAGTATGAAGAGAGTGAACAGTGTATGAGGAGTATGAAGAGAGTATGAAGAGAGTATGAAGAGAGTATGAAGAGAGTGAACAGAGTGTGAGGAGTATGAAGAGAGTATGAAGAGAGTATGAAGAGAGTATGAAGAGAGTGTGAGGAGTATGAAGAGAGTATGAAGAGAGTATGAAGAGAGTATGAAGAGAGTATGAAGAGAGTATGAAGAGAGTGAACAGAGTGTGAGGAGTATGAAGAGAGTATGAAGAGAGTATGAAGAGAGTATGAAGAGAGTGAACAGAGTATAAGGAGTATGAACAGAGTGTGAGGAGTATGAAGAGAGTATGAAGAGAGTATGAAGAGAGTATGAAGAGAGTGAACAGAGTGTGAGGAGTATGAAGAGAGTATGAAGAGAGTATGAAGAGAGTATGAAGAGAGTATGAAGAGAGTATGAAGAGAGTATGAAGAGAGTATGAACAGAGTGTGAGGAGTATGAAGAGAGTATGAAGAGAGTATGAAGAGAGTATGAAGAGAGTATGAAGAGAGTGAACAGTGTGAGGAGTATGAAGAGAGTATGAAGAGAGTATGAAGAGAGTGAACAGAGTGTGAGGAGTATGAAGAGATTATGAAGAGAGTATGAAGAGAGTATGAAGAGAGTATGAAGAGAGTGAACAGAGTGTGAGGAGTATGAAGAGAGTATGAAGAGAGTATGAAGAGAGTATGAAGAGAGTATGAAGAGAGTATGAAGAGAGTATGAAGAGAGTATGAAGAGAGTGAACAGTGTATGAGGAGTATGAAGAGAGTATGAAGAGAGTATGAAGAGAGTGAACAGAGTGTGAGGAGTATGAAGAGAGTATGAAGAGAGTATGAAGAGAGTATGAGGAGAGTATGAAGAGTATGAAGAGTATGAAGAGTATGAAGAGTATGAAGAGAGTATGAAGAGAGTATGAAGAGAGTATGAAGAGAGTATGAAGAGAGTATGAAGAGAGTATGAAGAGAGTATGAAGAGAGTGAACAGTGTATGAGGAGTATGAAGAGAGTATGAAGAGAGTATGAAGAGAGTGAACAGAGTGTGAGGAGTATGAAGAGAGTATGAAGAGAGTATGAAGAGAGTATGAAGAGAGTATGAGGAGAGTATGAAGAGTATGAAGAGAGTATGAAGAGAGTATGAAGAGAGTATGAAGAGAGTATGAAGAGAGTGAACAGAGTGTGAGGAGTATGAAGAGAGTATGAAGAGAGTATGAAGAGAGTGAACAGAGTATAAGGAGTATGAACAGAGTGTGAGGAGTATGAAGAGAGTATGAAGAGAGTATGAAGAGAGTGAACAGAGTGTGAGGAGTATGAAGAGAGTATGAAGAGAGTATGAAGAGAGTATGAGGAGAGTATGAAGAGAGTATGAAGAGAGTATGAAGAGAGTGTGAGGAGTATGAAGAGAGTATGAAGAGAGTATGAAGAGAGTATGAAGAGAGTATGAAGAGAGTATGAAGAGAGTGAACAGAGTATAAGGAGTATGAAGAGAGTATGAAGAGAGTATGAAGAGAGTATGAAGAGAGTATGAAGAGAGTATGAACAGAGTATGAACAGAGTGTGAGGAGTATGAAGAGAGTATGAAGAGAGTATGAAGAGAGTGAACAGAGTATAAGGAGTATGAAGAGAGTATGAAGAGAGTGTGAGGAGTATGAAGAGAGTGTGAAGAGAGTGTGAGGAGTATGAAGAGTATGAAGAGTATGAAGAGTATGAGGAGGGTATGAAGAGAGTATGAAGAGAGTATGAAGAGAGTATGAAGAGAGTATGAAGAGAGTATGAAGAGAGTATGAAGAGAGTGTGAGGAGTATGAAGAGAGTATGAAGAGAGTATGAAGAGAGTATGAAGAGAGTATGAGGAGAGTATGAAGAGGGTATGAAGAGAGTATGAAGAGGGTATGAAGAGAGTATGAAGAGAGTATGAACAGAGTATGAACAGAGTGTGAGGAGTATGAAGAGAGTATGAAGAGAGTATGAAGAGAGTATGAAGAGGGTATGAAGAGAGTATGAAGACGGTATGAAGAGAGTATGAAGAGAGTATGAAGAGAGTATGAAGAGGGTATGAAGAGAGTATGAAGAGGGTATGAAGAGAGTATGAAGAGAGTATGAAGAGAGTATGAAGAGAGTATGAAGAGGGTATGAAGAGAGTATGAAGAGGGTATGAAGAGGGTATGAAGAGAGTATGAAGAGAGTATGAAGAGAGTATGAAGAGAGTATGAACAGAGTATGAACAGAGTGTGAGGAGTATGAAGAGAGTATGAAGAGAGTATGAAGAGAGTATGAAGAGAGTGTGAGGAGTATGAAGAGAGTATGAAGAGAGTGTGAGGAGTATGAAGAGAGTGTGAAGAGAGTGTGAGGAGTATGAAGAGTATGAAGAGTATGAAGAGTATGAGGAGGGTATGAAGAGAGTATGAAGAGAGTATGAAGAGAGTATGAAGAGAGTATGAAGAGAGTATGAAGAGAGTGTGAAGAGGGTATGAAGAGGGTATGAAGAGAGTATGAAGAGAGTATGAAGAGAGTATGAAGAGAGTATGAAGAGAGTATGAAGAGAGTATGAAGAGAGTATGAGGAGTATGAAGAGAGTATGAAGAGAGTATGAAGAGAGTATGAAGAGAGTGAACAGAGTGTGAGGAGTATGAAGGACTTTGGGAGTCGGCCATCAAAGACAAACCTAGCTCAGTTAAAGTGTCTGGCAAAACACACACTCAGTAAACTTCAGCGAGTCATTCACTAAAAAAGAACCTTCACCCGATGGTGCTGGGATTGGCTCCCCAGACCCCGACTAGCAGGATAAAGTGGAAGATGATGGATGGATATTTATATCCTTTAAGAAGTGCAAGCTAGTAAAGTATAAAACTTTTATATAAAAAGTATAAAAAATACATTCTGAAATTATCGTTATCCACAAAATTACAGAAAATATTGAGATTTTTTTTTTAAATATCACGCAACCCTGGTCCGAAATAAAATCTGCAGAGTAACAACTTTAAATGAAATTTGTTCAGGGTCTTCTTAGAGATGTGGGAGCTAAAGTTGGCTTCCTGCTTGCAAATTTGCAAATTTTCAGTTTCAACCTAAATGGGCTGCACTTAGTTTGATTAGTAAGGAAGTTTCAGCCTCGTTCAAAGATAAACCTCAGCTGTGCACAAGGTGTGAAAAGTGCCGACATCACTTTCACAGCCTGGGAGGGCACATTTCTGTAGGTGGCCCACCACTGCTTTTGCTTCATTGACATGGCTTTGTTGTTCACAACACCTGCTGGGCGAGAACATGAGTTGTAGGTGTGTAGGTAGATTTTAAATCAAGACTACGTAACAGGTGTAGGATTTTGGAGTCAGTCTGGTTTATAAATTTGGTATTTGTATTTGGAGGCAACAACAGCGTTTGAGGCTCACAGTATGTCTGTTTCTTATTCAACTAAAACCCAGTTTTCCATTCTTTGCCACCTTTAATTAAAAAAAGTAATGATAAAAGTAGTAAAAGTTTAAAAAAGAAGGCAAAATGTTCTGCATTAACAGGTCAACATGAAGAAGGAATACCAGACGAAGCAGATGGATAAAAGCTTGTCTCCGGCTCGAGCCAGTATTTCACTGAATGCCCACCAGAGGAAGTGTATTCAGGGTGTCTTGAAGGAGCAGTGAGTACACAAATGAACATTCAGATGTTGACACGCCTTTATCAGCATGTGTTGAGTTTGTTTGATGTGACTGATGACAATGCTAAAACAAGTGATGCAGTGAATTGACTTGATTCCATAAGGTATATAATCCATATAAATATTATATCCAGATAATATTTACCAGAATGTCATTAACTGGGCTGAAGGATATTTTCTGTGAGAGTTTCTGTGTGAAGCTGTGGTTGTGGATCAGATGTTTTCAGCAGAAAAGTTAAACATGGCCTTTTCTGTTTCTTCTCTCTATCAGGGGTGAGCACATCGCCGATATGATGAAACAAATCAAGGACATCAAGAACCATTTCAGTTTCTGAAAAGGGACCAGTGATCACATACCAAGTTCCCGTGACTCCGTTTAGGAAGCCAAGCTATAAAAACCCCACATACGCACACGTTGCCAAATATACTCGTAGTGTGATGGATTTGGTCTACTGTGGTCAGATAACAGTAGTGATTTCCTGTTAGGGACAGTGTCTTAGCTAGTCTTTTGCCCTCAGGATGCCCTCGACAGTTCAAGATAACACTTCTCTATACATCAGACTAAACAGGCTTTTATACATTTTGTGCAGCTCTTTAGAGAATAAAATGTTTTGTATATTTCAGGATGCTTTGTGGTCATTTCTTGCAAAATACAGATACCGAATCCCTCTTCTGCTGAACCTTCTATACCACCAAGGTTATAATAGTTTTAGATTTTTAATTATAGTTTAGTTTTATTTCTTTGTGACTTTTTCCCCTCTAATTCAGTTATTTTAATTAGTTTTTAGAGCGAGTTTGCTACTTTTTATTAGTTATGATTATTTTTACTGCTTAGTTTTAGTTTAGTTTTCATTAGTTCTAGTATTAGTTTTAGTTTGTTTTACTCTTTGTGCTATTTTTTAGGTGCAGAAAAGAAAATGTCAAAGTCAGTACTGTGTAATAAAAACTAAACAAAGGTTATTCACTCTTGCAGCACCGGGTGAGTTGAATGCTGGTTCGAGTAAAATGCTAAACTTTTTGAAGGCACATAGTCATGTGGACATTCCAGTCTCGATAAAGATATTTACTAATGCATTCATAATACAGTTCCAGTTAGTTATCGTTTCTTGTAATTACTGTTTTTATTTATTTCAGTTAACTAAAATGTTTTTTCTATTTCAGTTCGTTATTTCGTTCATTTATTTAACGGTAATAACCCGGATACCACTACAGGTTTTTACTAGAAAATTAAGTAAACCATCTCCCCCTTCAAAAAAAATTCCAACTGATTTGAGCCATTAAGATTAAAGTCGTTAAGAGGACGTCTTGGAGGATTTCGCCACAAACCTGCCCCAGTTGTTCTCAGTAGTGCTGATAAAGGACAGACATCTGAAGAGCATCATTTTCTGAAATTATTATTAATTTATTATTAATTATAGTTATTATTTGAGAAATTCATAAATATGCTGCCTGAAGTCTGAAACGTATTATAAAAAAGGTTTTGTCCTAGAAGTGTACTTTTAAAGAAATACATTCATTCATTACATATAAACACTCAGGAGCCACATGTAGAGTGTCTAGTCATTTTGAATAGCTGGCTGTAAACAGTAGGACCCCTGGTTCCTATCTTCCTATCACCCCCATAGTTAAGATGAGTCTCCACGTTTCATTGCAGCAAACTAATACACACAC
>CM038726.1:20192340-20199840 GCA_021613375.1 Megaleporinus macrocephalus
TAAGTACAATTCGGTTTATTAGATATATACAGAAATATGTACACAATACAGTATATAAACTTCCAAGGGCTTGTGAATTTGCGACACGGCATGCGAACAGAATCAGAACCGTTAATGTCACGTTTAAAGAAAGATTCTCCGCGAGTAGATGGTGATGTGAAGCACATGGGATGAGAGGGAAACGTGTGGGCTTCCACACTTTCAGACGTTATGTAGTTTAGAGTTCCATCAATATATGTAGAGATTTTGAGAAGTGTAGTTAAAAAAAAACAAAAAATAAAAAGCAACTCATTGTCTTGCATTCCTGCGGTCACAAACTGAAACTACCAACAGAAGTAACACCTACAGATGCTGCGATTGAGTGTCAGGAGTGTCATGATACCACCCTGCAGGCCACAGAATCAGAAAAACAAGCAAAATGGCACATGGCACTTTCCCGCCACACAGTGTTGCGATTTCCCAGCAGGAACGAGTCAATATCGGAGCAGCAACCACACAAACAAAGGCTGAGTCTAATATTCTTAGAGGGAAGAACTTCCCGTCCACACGTTTCACATCTTTTGGGAATGTCATAGCAGCGACTCATTTACAAGACTGACCCCATCACACAGCCAAGCTCCGCCCACAAAAAAAAAAATCTTTTATATTTACTGTTGTGTGGTTGGACAAGCTGTTACAGAACCCTGGCTGAAGTCTCAACCTGACGAGAACCTAACTGTAGTGCAGGCGCTCATCAAAATAGCTAGCATGCATCATTTCTTTAAAACGATTTTAAAACCATGCACTGAAAGATAAAGCCTAGTTTTTGTTGTGCGATTGAATTCTAACATCTTTCTTCCAAACTGACTCCTTTTAATAACCACAGTCCAACTCAACACTGTAGAGTATATTGAATATCGGGATATTATGTCTGGTGATACTGTATCAGCTCTCAAAAACAAGGTATACAGATTCCTGGCAGACAGTGAATCATTGTGTGTTGTGTTTAAACCTCTGACCACTAGATGGCAGTGTTGTAATCCATTTTCAGCTCCACTCCAACATTAACAAGCAGCACAAGGGCGCAGTGCTATTGTAAGCATTGACAAGCCTGTTCATGTAGTGGTGTTTTAATAGTAGGATTTGAAACGATCGCAATATAATCACTTTGCTTGCAGTATCTCAATATATTGAATCGTGACTGCTCTATCACAATACCTACTGTATGGCCAGGTTCTTACCAACACACAGCCCTACAATTTACACCTACACATTTGGTTGAACGGGATTCTGTCTTTGCCATAAAAGAAGGAGAAGATGCTGCTGCTGCTGGAAAACATGGTTCCAGGTGTTGCTGCATAAACCCTCACCAAACCAGCTTTCAATGGAGTGTCGAACTTTAAATGCACAACTGCATTTCCAATAAACATCAGTAGCACTATAAAAACTTTCCAATGAACCTCTCCAAACTGGAAGAACGACTACTGTGCCGTCCCGCCAAGATCAGCAGGGTAAGAAAAGTAAGCCATGTGCCATTTCATCTAATGTGAGAGGAAAGAAAAGAAAACCAACAACCTCAAAGTACATTTAATACCTAGTCTAGAACTTCAGCTGTCCAAAAAAATGCAGTTGATCCAAAACCAAACGTCTTCTTATTTGTTAAGTGTTTTTGAGAAGCAGCCAGATGACGCTCTGTGAGCACAAGCCACGAGACACATACACACACGTTGCCATTGATCCTTTTAGTCTTTATCAAGCTGTACTGCCCTCCCTCCCTCCCTCCCTCCCTTCCTTTAGTTTAGTTTTTTTGCTACTCAAATATGTTTGCCCCAAATAACTCAGGCTAACATATCACTTTACTTTGGTTCAGAAAGATGTCATATGCAGCTTTAATTCATCTTCCACTGCACATGATACACACACACACAAAGAAGAACACATTTTTCACAACTTGATGAGCCTTACAGTAGCACTGGACGCTGAACGTGAAGATAGCAGCAACTAGGCTAGACGCATAGTGTACTCTCACTGCACAGCAAGTGATGTGGGCAGCAGATCAATGGGAGTCCACCGAACCTTTTCGCACGAGTGTTGGTTAGCTGTTGTGCAGCAATGACAAATCAATGAAAGCATGTCCGGCTTCGCAAATGGGGGTGGGGTGACAATGAGCATAAAAATATCATCGGACCACCAAACAGAAAAGAAAACCATGTTGCCAAAAACAGCACTTAATACCAGTAAAGAGAAGCTTGTCGAGTGAAATACCAGAAAATAATCACAAACTTTTATAGCGAGCTCTAGCAGGGGTCCTCAATTTGTGTGATCAGATAGAAACTTGTCAATTTTGCTGAAGGTTGACCCAAAAAAACAACAAAAAAAAACAAACAAACAAAAAAAAAAAAACACCAGAGAGGGGAAAAAAATACTGACACCACGCTGGCAAACCTAAACAGACGATTCTATGAAATGAATCACGGACCGAGGCAGACATAGGGTTAAGAGGTTGGGTGGTGGTGGTGGGGGGCAAACATATACTTAACGAATTAACTTAACTCGATGCAATATACATATATATTCTGTATACATGGTATTTACAAATACTAGAAGTGGATCTGTCTCCTTCATTAAGTCCCTGCCTTTAGGCTCAGCAGATGGGGTGGAAATGAGGATGTAGGCCAGAAACCATGGGGGGTGGGGGTGGGGGGGTGGCTTTATGGTATTGAGGACACTATTAGACCTCCATGTAGCCCAAATCTCAAATGACCTACGCCCAGTTTCCTAAAAGCATCTTAAAGTTAAAATCATCTTAACTGGTGGTGAGAGAGAGAGAGTACTCAGTATGAAGCTCACTCGACCATTTAAGAATCATCTTTATGCTAGGGTGCATTTGGGAAAGCCAGGACTGACGGGAAGAATGGGGAGGGGTGTGGGAGAATTTTAAAAAAGGCCACCGAAGCTCCAGATTGGATGTAAAGCTGCATCCCAAATTGCTGCAATGGCATCAGTTCATTTCTCAGGTTGAACTTGTGATCACGTCCTCCGACAGCAGCAGTAGACAGTTGTAGTGTTTCTCCACAATTTGCAGCCTGGGGTCTTTTATCGGCTTGTTTTAGGGACGAGTGTTTAAAAAGCTCAGGACACTCGCAGTGTTCCTGAGTCTGTCCAAAAGGGACGCAAGAGACACACTGGCGCTTTGGGGCTGGAGAGCTGGGCGAAGGAGAGACCATCATACATGTGTTTATGTGATATAGACAGGAGGAGGAGGCGGAGGAAGAGGATGAATACGGAGGGTGGGATGCAGTATCATGTCTCAGGGAGCTGGCTGATGTCTGTCAGGTTGGTGTCGTTTAGGATGGCGCGAATTCGCTCTAAAGAGTCCGCCTGCCGGATTCTCTCCAACTGGACCTGAAAGAAAACAAACGGAAACTCCTGGAAGTCAGAAGAAGCAGTAACTCTCAACTGTAGCTCATTTTAACACCAATTCTGTTAAAAAAAAAAAAAAAAACACAACAACCACAACCACAACCACAACAACAACCACAACCACAACCACAACAACCACCAAACAACCACAACCACAACCACAACCACAACAACAACAACCACAACCACAACCACAACAACAACCACAACCACAACAACCACCAAACAACCACAACCACAACCACAACAACAACAACCACAACCACAACCACAACAACCACAACAACCACAACAACAACCACAACAACAACCACAACAACCACAACCACAACCACAACCACAACAACCACAACCACAACCACAACCACAACCACAACAACCACAACAACCACAACAACAACCACAACAACCACAATGGGCGTTTGTGGGCTGGAGGTTTGGGAACCAGCCTTGTGACTGGAAGGTTGCTGGTTTGATCCCATGAATTGACTGAACAAGGCACCAAACCCCTGATTGGTCCTCGCTGTCGTAGGGCTGCTGACTGCCCCTAGTGTGTCTGTTCACTAGTGTGTGTATATATATGTGTGTTCACTGCATGCATGGGTTAAATGCAGAAATCTTGAATTTGAATCAATAAAGTATCTATCTATCTCTGTCTGAATCTATCTATCTATCTATCTATCTATCTATCTATCTATCTATCTCTGTCTGAATCTATCTATCTATCTATCTATCTATCTATCTATCTATCTATCTCTGTCTGAATCTATCTATCTATCTATCTATCTATCTATCTATCTATCTATCTATCTCTGTCTGAATCTATCTATCTATCTATCTATCTATCTATCTATCTATCTATCTATCTCTGTCTGAATCTATCTATCTATCTATCTATCTATCTATCTATCTATCTCTGAATCTATCTATCTATCTATCTATCTATCTATCTATCTATCTATCTCTGTCTGAATCTATCTATCTATCTATCTATCTATCTATCTATCTCTGTCTGAATCTATCTATCTATCTATATCTCTGTCTGAATCTATCTATCTATCTATCTATCTATCTATCTATCTATCTATCTATCTATGTCTGTCTGAATCTATCTATCTATCTATCTATGTCTGTCTGAATCTATCTATCTATCTATCTATCTATGTCTGTCTGAATCTATCTATCTATCTATCTATGTCTGTCTGAATCTATCTATCTATCTATGTCTGTCTGAATCTATCTATCTATCTATCTATCTATGTCTGTCTGAATCTATCTATCTATCTATCTCTGTGCATCTATCTATCTATCTATCTATCTATCTATCTATGTCTGTGCATCTATCTATCTATCTATCTATCTATGTCTGTGCATCTATCTATCTATCTATCTATCTATCTATCTATCTATGTCTGTGCATCTATCTATCTATCTATCTATATATCTATCTATCTATGTCTGTGCATCTATCTATCTATCTATCTATCTATCTATCTATCTATCTATCTATCTATCTATCTATCTATGTCTGTGCATCTATCTATCTATCTATCTATCTATCTATCTATCTATCTATCTATCTATGTCTGTGCATCTATCTATCTATCTATCTATCTATCTATCTATCTATCTATCTATGTCTGTGCATCTATCTATCTATCTATCTATCTATGTCTGTCTGAATCTATCTATCTATCTATCTATCTATGTCTGTCTGAATCTATCTATCTATCTATCTATCTATCTATCTATCTATCTCTGTCTGTCTGTCTGAATCTATCTATCTATCTCTGTCTGAATCTATCTATCTATCTATCTATCTATCTCTGTCTGAATCTATCTATCTATCTATCTATCTATGCCTGTTTGAATCTATCTATCTATCTATCTATCTATCTATGTCTGTGCATCTATCTGTCTGTGCATCTATCTATCTGTCTGTGCATCTATCTATCTATCTATCTATGTCTGTGCATCTATCTATCTATCTATCTATCTATGTCTGTGCATCTATCTATCTATC
This sequence comes from Megaleporinus macrocephalus, assembly GCA_021613375.1. Lineage (NCBI taxonomy): Eukaryota > Metazoa > Chordata > Actinopteri > Characiformes > Anostomidae > Megaleporinus > Megaleporinus macrocephalus. The sequence goes on from CM038726.1 coordinate 20,197,766, forward strand.
TATCTATCTATGTCTGTGCATCTATCTATCTATCTATCTATCTATCTATGTCTGTGCATCTATCTATCTATCTATCTATCTATCTATGTCTGTCTGAATCTATCTATCTATCTATCTATCTATCTATCTCTGTCTGTCTGTCTGTCTGAATCTATCTATCTATCTCTGTCTGAATCTATCTATCTATCTATCTATCTATCTATCTATCTATCTCTGTCTGTCTGTCTGTCTGAATCTATCTATCTATCTCTGTCTGAATCTATCTATCTATCTATCTATCTATCTATCTCTGTCTGAATCTATCTATCTATCTATCTATCTATCTATCTATCTATGTCTGTTTGAATCTATCTATCTATCTATCTATCTATCTATCTATCTATCTCTGAATCTATCTATCTATCTATCTATCTATCTATCTATCTATCTCTGTCTGAATCTATCTATCTATCTATCTATCTATCTATCTATCTCTGTCTGAATCTATCTATCTATCTATATCTCTGTCTGAATCTATCTATCTATCTATCTATCTATCTATCTATGTCTGTCTGAATCTATCTATCTATCTATCTATGTCTGTCTGAATCTATCTATCTATCTATCTATGTCTGTCTGAATCTATCTATCTATGTCTGTCTGAATCTATCTATCTATCTATGTCTGTCTGAATCTATCTATCTATCTATCTATCTATGTCTGTCTGAATCTATCTATCTATATATCTATGTCTGTCTGAATCTATCTATCTATCTATCTATGTCTGTCTGAATCTATCTATCTATCTATCTATGTCTGTCTGAATCTATCTATCTATCTATCTATCTATGTCTGTCTGAATCTATCTATCTATCTATCTATCTATCTCTGTCTGTCTGTCTGTCTGAATCTATCTATCTATCTCTGTCTGAATCTATCTATCTATCTATCTATCTATCTATCTATGTCTGTTTGAATCTATCTATCTATCTATCTCTGTCTGAATCTATCTATCTATCTATCTATCTATCTATGTCTGTTTGAATCTATCTATCTATCTATCTATCTATCTATGTCTGTGCATCTATCTGTCTGTGCATCTATCTATCTGTCTGTGCATCTATCTATCTATCTATCTATGTCTGTGCATCTATCTATCTATCTATCTATGTCTGTGCATCTATCTATCTATCTATCTATGTCTGTGCATCTATCTATCTATCTATCTATCTATGTCTGTGCATCTATCTATCTATCTATCTATCTATCTATCTATCTATCTATGTCTGTGCATCTATCTATCTATCTATCTATCTATGTCTGTGCATCTATCTATCTATCTATCTATCTATGTCTGTGCATCTATCTATCTATCTATCTATCTATCTATCTCTGTGCATCTATCTATCTATCTATCTATCTATCTATCTATCTATCTATGTCTGTGCATCTATCTATCTATCTATCTATCTATGTCTGTGCATCTATCTATCTATCTATCTATCTATCTATGTCTGTGCATCTATCTATCTATCTATCTATATATCTATCTATCTATGTCTGTGCATCTATCTATCTATCTATCTATCTATCTATCTATCTATCTATCTATCTATGTCTGTGCATCTATCTATCTATCTATCTATCTATCTATCTATCTATCTATCTATCTATGTCTGTGCATCTATCTATCTATCTATCTATCTATCTATCTATCTATCTATGTCTGTGCATCTATCTATCTATCTATCTATCTATGTCTGTCTGAATCTATCTATCTATCTATCTATCTATGTCTGTCTGAATCTATCTATCTATCTATCTATCTATCTATCTATCTATCTCTGTCTGTCTGTCTGAATCTATCTATCTATCTCTGTCTGAATCTATCTATCTATCTATCTATCTATCTCTGTCTGAATCTATCTATCTATCTATCTATCTATCTATGCCTGTTTGAATCTATCTATCTATCTATCTATCTATCTATGTCTGTGCATCTATCTGTCTGTGCATCTATCTATCTGTCTGTGCATCTATCTATCTATCTATCTATGTCTGTGCATCTATCTATCTATCTATCTATCTATGTCTGT